>MU390374.1:0-85825 GCA_022578715.1 Nemania sp. FL0916 | reverse complement strand
ACGTAATAAATAATAATAAATAAACGTAAATTATTAAAATTTTTAAATATAAATATATAATATTTAATTCGATATTTTTAAATATAATAAAAAAAACGAAAATAATTAATATAATAAAAAACACGATTTAAAAATAAAAATATAATAAAAAATAATAATTTTAATATTTAATTAATAAAATTAAAATAAAAATAATAATTTAAATAATTTAAAACGTTATAATAATATAAAAATTAAAATTAAATTTATAATAAATAAATATAATAAAATAATATAATAAAATAAATAATATAATAATATAATTAATTTTATTTATATATATTAATAATATTAAAAACTGTTTTTTTTTTAATTTTTTAATAAAATTATTAAATAAAAATATAAAAAATAATAAAAAATATAAATTAAAATATAATTTAACGTTTTAATTATAATTAATATAATATTAAAAAGTAAATTTATATAAGTTATAATAAGTATGTTTATTAAAAAGGTATATAAAACAGTGCGCCACTTAATAACCCCTTAATAACTGCCACACAGTGCTAACTATAACCCCACACTACCTATGGCCAATGACTGCGGCCATGATAACCTACATCAACTTAAATACAGTTTCTATTATTATACAGTACGGGCACTGTATTAATAGTTACCTACTTAACAATAATACTCCGTACCTACTATTAACCTGTTATCCTGAAACTTACCCTCAGTCGGCCATTACTTCGTACTTCATATGTAAGATGTATTGAGATGAAGGCATTACTTAAGTAGGTGCCATACTCCGAATACAACGACGCATCGTTTAAATGCGAGCTGATGTGGGCATGACGTGACAAGTCCACGGTCTGCAGTCCAGGCCTTTCCGTCGTTGTGGCTGCTGGATTTCTCGTGTTCCGCCCCGACTCATGCGCACGTAAGGTTACACCGCATTTACAGGTCCCAATGATGAACGCACTTGCCTACGCTCGCACATATGCTCAACTTCATCTTCGCAATTATAGCAACCAGGTAGCATATGTTTGTGCGAGCAGAACAATAGCTTGCCCAGATAATATGAACCTACATACTGATTTTTGGTCCCTTCATCCAAGTACACCGTTGACAAAACGTGGCTCATGAACAGAGCCGTGAGCCCAGGTTGCTTGCTGATGGGTCAGTTTGTTTCACCCAGGCGAAACAGTCATACGAGTAACACCGGTTCGTGCATCAATAGATTTTGGTGCGGTTTCTTTTTCTTAACCAGCCGTATCTAAAGAGCGTGTCTATGCCGTACAGTTGTAGTACTTGTAGAATTATGTGCCAGCCTGCATGCTATGGTTCCATGGTGGAACAGAGACGGTAGTAGGTCGCGTCACACTAATTTACCTCCCTTCCGTCAATCTCAGTGTGGTACCTTCGTCACCTTAAAATCTCAGTTGCCATCACGCAGGTCCATTGCATCCTGCTGCCGCGCCTGTGCTGCGTGTGTCTAGTGGCCCGCCAGCAGGAGAACGCAGGTGATTGGTACTGTACCTATTTAGCGGCAAGGCATGCACCTACCTAGATGGCTTCTGCACCGATGATAGTGCAGTGCAGCATTCTACTTCAAAGGAAGGGACACACCATTTGCACTGTAAGTACAGTACCTAAGGTAGGCACCGCATCAGGCATTTAGGTCGACGAATGGTGGAAGGAGAATGCTCTGCAGATGCCAAATGCAGTATTGTACTTCGTAGGTACTTAGGGATGGGCAACGGGAAGAAAAGAAGCTACCCTAACCTAGCATCTTTCCCCTCTCCATAAGCTTGGCATGATTTCCTAGCACGACGATCATGGACCGCCACAAAACCAACCAGCGGCGTCTCTGCTTCTGCACTACCCGCGGCAAGCCAACGCACTCACTATCAACCTACCTGTTCCCTACCTAGCCAACCTACTTTGTCCCTGCACTTGTTTTCTCAGTCCAAGGCTCATCCGGTACACCACTTTTCGGATATCACGTTCGTTTTGAAACCACTTGTTGATTTTGCCATTTTGCCTCTTGTTTCCTCTTTCCTTGATCTTCCTTTTCCGTCGCTGTATTTTATCTCTCTCGCAATCTCGCAGTCTCTCGCTCTTCCCGAGATTCCGGTGTCGTCGTCGGACAGGCCAGGCTAAGCGCCCCCCACGCCCGGAGGCTCCTCGGGCTCCTGGCCTTGTTTTTATCGATTTACCTCTATCTCCCCCCCTGACCTCCCATCCCGATCGACTGGGCCTTGTTTTCTCTTGGCTCGCACATGGAGCTACCGGGAACTGTGCTTGCGCAACCACTCCTATCGCGTGTCCTATTGTCTTACGAGCCGTGTCGTCGACGCCCCAGAGACCGAGATCGCGCACCTGTGTGCTCCCAACTCCTCTAGCCAGGACCAGCTCTCCTACCTTCGGGTAACGTGCCAAGGTGCCCACTCTCGTTGGCAGTCCCAACTGCACGCGCATTGCCAGGCGAAGTCCAAGACGTATTGTTAAGCCCGCTTTGCGAGGGCTTCCTCCTCGATGCAGAGGCGCTCGTCTGGGTCGTCCGAAGACAGTGCCGATGCTTCTGTCAAGGCTGCCCAACCTCGAGACCGAGACCACGCCTCCAACCCCAAGAACTCCAAAAAGAAGGCTGCTTCTGCTAGCTCGCCCTCTCGATCTCAATCCCGATCCCACGCTCACGCCCACGATCCGTCCCCGTCGCCCTCGGCCCCGCGGAACCGCATTCCGAATGGCCAATTGAACTGGCAGCAATCCCAAGCGCGCGATGGCGCGAGTGCGAAGAGCTCGGGCGCCTCGGCCTCGGTGGCCAAGACCTCGGGCGACATTAACACAGACAACGACGATCGGACGCCGGCATGGAAACTGAGCTCTCGACAATTCACGCCCCGAAGCCCCTGGGCCATCTCGCTGTGCACCCTGCTCACGAGCATCGCGGGTATTGCGCTGTTGATCTCCATCGTGTACTCGTCTGCGAACCTTCAATGCGATCCGAAAGGCTGTCGCATGTCGTGGATGAGTCCATCCTTTATCCGCTTTTCTGACTTCGACACCGAACATACTCGATTCGCAAGCAAATACTCCTTGTATCTATATCGAGAGCAAGGTATCGACAATGGGCCGAAGGCATGAAACATTCCGCTCATCACTGTGTTCTCGTCGCTAACTCGTAGGGCTTGTAGGTGAGGGGTATTCCGGTCTTGTTTATACCGGGCAATGCCGGCAGCTACAAGCAAGTCCGATCCATTGCGTCCGAGTCGGCTCGTCATTTCCATGAGGTTCTTCAACCCAATGTAGCGGCTATGGACTCAGGCGTCAAAAGCCTGGACTTCTTCACCGTCGATTTCAATGAGGACTTCACGGCCTTTCATGGCCAGACGATGCTCGATCAGGCCGAGTACGTCAATGAAGCGATCCGGTACATTCTCTCACTCTACCTGGATCCTCAAAAGTCCGAGCGAGATCCTGACCTCCCCGATCCTTCCTCAGTGATCATCTTGGGACATTCCATGGGTGGCATCGTGGCCCGTGCTGCTTTCGTTATGCCGAACTTTCAAACTCACTCGATTAACACCATTGTCACCATGTCTGCTCCTCACGCGAGGCCGCCAATCACGTTCGATCCATTAATCGTCAAGATATATCAAGATATCAACGATCATTGGCGATACTCTTATCTAAGCCAGCCAGCTGCCGAAAATCCTCTCTTTCATGTCACGCTGGTGTCTATCGCAGGCGGAGATTTGGACACAGTGGTTCCCTCGGATTACGCGAGTTTGGAGTCGATCGTACCAGAGACGCATGGATTCACCGTTTTCACGTCAACAATTCCAACCGTGTGGACCAGTATGGATCATCAGGCGATCACCTGGTGCGACCAATTTCGCAAGGTGATGGTAAAGGCCCTCTACGACATTGTAGACAGTCGTGACAAATCCCAAACCAAGACACGTGCCGAACGAATTCTGCGTTTTAAGAAGAGGTTTTTGACGGGATTGGAGACAAGCCTCGATCTTCCCATGACCGACAAACCCTTGACAACCCTTTTAACCGTGGGAGATAATTCCGATACTACGGATACTCGGGAACGATTCGTGCTCCGCGGCCTCGGAACGAGCAGGCGGCCAAAAGTCTATCTACTCCCCGTTAGAGCGAGCGAACTCCCCAGCAGCGGAAGTTTCAACCTGCTTTCCAACCGTGAGCTTGACTATCCTGGAGAGAGTGCGAAGCTAGAAGTGCTGCTTTGTAGCGTTTACCCATCACAAGCTGGTCAAGTCACCCCACCATTTTTAGCTGATATCGACTTCTCGGGGAAAAGCAGTGCTTCTACTCGCCTGGCATGCAGGAGCGCTGCGGAAGACGCCGTTATTTTGCCGGCATCTACACATGCTACAAAGACCCCGTTCTTTCTGGAAGGCGAACAACAAATACCGCCTTTCTCCTATCTCCAGTATGGCGTTGAGGACATTCTTGACTATCAGTTCATTGCGGTAGTAGACAGATCAGAGTCTCCAACTCCAGATTGGATTGTAGCAGAGTTCAGCGACGCAGTCGACACGCATCTGACCCAGTCCATCAGCATTGGGCGGCTTGTGACTACTGGCTTGAGATTTGAACTACCTCCAAATCGGCCAATGGTGGTTGATGTGCGGATCCCATCAATACAGAGCAGTCTGTTAGCATACCATATGGAAATAAAAGAAGAGGCAAACAGCGAGCAGAAAGAACTGTTTCGGCCTTTGCTACGGCAGTATTTGGCCAAGCCTTACGAATCGAAATACTTCGTGGATGCTACAGAGGTGGATATCAGTCTCCACGGTGTATCACCATTTGTTCCTCCGCCGCTTGATGACGGTCAAAATGACAACGGCCTTGGTGTCCAATTATGGACTGACCCAACTCGAAAATCCATTATCGCTGTGAAACTTACAGTAGATCCTATCGGCAGCCTTGGAAAACTTTATATGCGATATCGTACTGTTTTTGCCTCCTTTCCTCAGCTTGTCGTAGGATTAGTGCTGCGGAAGCAATTTCGGATCTATGATAACACAGGCACGTTTATATCCTTTTCAGAAAGCCTTGGAAACTGTCTCCAGCGGTCCCTACCGATGTTACTCTTGTCAATGACTTTCTTGTCATTATCGATTGGGCAATCAGGCTCCACAAGTCACCGCGCCATCTGGCCATGGGGAAGTGGCACATCTACTATCGATTTTGCTGAAAATGATCTGTTGGTAGGGACAACAGATCCTTTCTTCTGGTTTCTGATTCCACTCATTGGAATCGTATGCATTGGCGTCTGTGTGATTCTGCATTACATAGCGCTTCTTCTCATTTCCTTCTTGAGCGTTCTTTACGGTTGGGTCTTCGCCTCTAACGTACAGAACGAAGAGAAGAAAAGCGCAATAGTATCGAAATCCATCCAGGGCACAGTCTTTACGTACCCATCGCCTCGTCGACGACTACTCACCATGAGCGCTCTGCTATTCCTAGTCTCAACCGTGATTCCCTACCAATCCGCGTATGTGGTAGCTTGTCTTGTACAGCTTGGCACCAGTATCCGAGCCTATCACGTTGCCCAGGGGAGCCCCTCTCTCACCAACACGAATTTCAGGAACTACGTCCACACCATATTCCTTTTGATGGTGTGGAATCTTCCCATCAATCTGCCGACAGTGGTAGTCTGGGTACGGAATTTAGCCATCAATTGGTTTACGCCATTTTCATCTCATCACAATGTGATGTCCATCCTGCCCTTTATCCTCCTAGTTGAGAATCTCACAGTCGGGAGAATGATCCCTCCCGTCACGAGTCGACTTCGACACCTCACCAATATTCTCTTCTTCGCTACGGCGGTGTATGCCGCTATTTACGGAGTATCATATGCCTACGTGTTACACTATCTCGTAAACTTGATTGCAGCATGGCTCGTCGCTATTCATTCTACGACTGATTCTTGGCCAATCTCCAGCATCAAATCATTTCTTATGGAAGAGGGGTCGAACTCAAACGATCGAAAGCAAAGCAAAAGGCCGTAGGTGAGCGGTATCTCGAAGATGAGAGCCTCCCAACAAACATGGGATATGAGCGAAGAGGAACTCGAGAAATGTTTTCACGAGAAGCGATCAGTACTTTGCGACCCCTCGAAATTCAATACACATTCCGGCCTCCTTCAGCTCTTACATAAGCACAGCCGAAGCCCACCCAACTTTTAATGGGATATTCGATGCTTTCCCTCTTATTCATTCATCTACGCTTCGAACACGAGCATGGATTTGCATTTACAATTTTTCATTTTCACTGGCATTGCATTACACATGGACAGGCGTTCAGAATTGGTAGTAAGGCGGACTACCTGGCTAGAGATATGGGCTGGATGGCTAACCAATGTTGTTATTTTTGTTAATTTTTAATGCTATTGCGCACCACTAGTCGCTGGACTGGGCAGTGGCCGTGGCTTATCTTAAAACCTGTGGACGGGTCTGGAGGTCCATCCACAGATCGATTTGGGGCGCTCAATTATGTACGATCAACAATCTACTTTGCTCGGCAGTTGAGGCTTGGGCTCAAACCTGGTTTCTTCGAGAGAGGGGTAGATGCCCTTTCATCTTTGCCCGCTAGGAATCTGATGCGCTGCACAAGTTTTTTTTAAGTATGTGATCAATTTTAACAGACAAGGATCGGAGGCAAGGAATGGAACGGATGCAGGCTAGCTGATGGATGGCATCCTGAGGCATAGATTCTCGCTGGATCAACGAGGATTAACACATATGCTAGGATACTTAGCGTAATAGGGTCATGAATCTAATGGAAATAAAAACATGGAAATAAAATCGTGCTTGCCAGGTGTTTGTGTGATGTTTCCATGCCAACTGACTGCACGTACTAATTGTGTGTTATGATATTTCGTAAGAAGCAGTTTCATGCGATATCTACCGCACGATGTTGATCCGTAATTCGTCTTGGCCGTTAAAGAGAAACCGGTTTATGTCAAAAGCACGACAGCAACAGGGACAAGTGTAAACATGAATCTTCTCTATTTAGGTAAGTGTAGGTAGTATCAACATTGCCGGCGCTTAGATACATATTTTCATGCTTTCGGCAAGAGATATCCTACCCGATATATACCTAGGTAAACACCAGAACGCCGAGTCCAGAGCCTCTGTCTATCTATCTAAATTCCGAGCCAGCCTGCACTATTCTCTCCCTTTTCTCCTCGTACCCATTTGCCTTTCTTTCTGTCTCGTCTTCGGCCTTCCGCAGTTTGTGTCTAATTTGAAAGGAAATGAATTATATACGAGGCGGTCTCGAACTTGGATATCCAGATAGCGAGGTAGATAGAGGATGGTGCATGTAATGAGGAGTCGGTATATAGTGAATAATCAAGATTGCGTAAGATAAGTGGAAAAGAAAGGAGTAAGCCAGCAGAAATCAGTCTCCCGCATGTCCCTTCCCCATCTCCTTCTTTCTCAGTCTCGCCTGGTGCCAGATGACCCACAGGGTAACAGCGAGGCCGAGCCCGCAGGCAGAGAGGGTGACGACGTAGGCGGCGCGGTAGCACTCGATGCCGTCCTCGCAGCGGCGCTTGCCGTCGGCCTCGACGACGGAGTGGGCGTCGAGGACGAGGCCGTAGAACAGGTTGAAGACGTTGCTCGAGAGCACGGGCGACAGGGTCATGAAGCCCCAGTTCTGGCTCAGGCCGCGGATGCCGAAGGACTCGGCGATGACGGACGGGAACACGCCGAACAGGAACCCGTACCCGAGGCCGCTGAACCCGGACACGAAGCCCAGCAGGTGCGGGTTGACTACGTTGAGGGCGCAGATCTGCGCCAGCGAAAAGATCACTGAGGCGATTACCAGACACCAGATCCGGCTCGCGTGCAGCACTTTGACTAGGAAGTCGGAGCCTACGCCGCTGAGCAGACGCCCGGAAAAGCTGCCGACTGAGAGGATGGAAACGTGCAGTTGCTGGTGCAGAACCATTGCTTTGTCGTCGATACTGTCGTCGTAGTGCTTCCAAAGGGCTGCTGCGTCGTTGCCGATGTTGCTAGATTAGATACACGAATTAGTATATTTCTGACATAATGCTAGATTGGCGCGTTAAGTGCAGTACGCAGGGGAACATACTTGATAGTCATTAAGCCAATACCAGATAAGATGGCCATAATGATGAAAAGTTGCCAGAAATCGAGGCTCTTTAATAGGTCCCAGCCCCGAATATCTATACGATGAGAACGATCTATATCAACACTGCTCTGCACTAAGACTTCACCAGCCATGGATGATGTGGCTGTAGACTGGGACAACAAGGAGGACGTCTCGTCTGCGTCATCTGGAGAGATTTTGGCGGGAAGCGTAGCATCTTGAACCGCAGTTGATGAAGTCGCGCTGAGGTCGGGGCTCTCGCCATCGGCCGGTCCTTCGGGGCCCTGATGAGCGGGTGTGGAGGTGGTGGCGGCAGCATTTTCAGGTAACATACCAGGTTCAGCAGGGTCTCGCGACAGTTTAGATTGCTGAGAGATGGATCGATGTAGTGCCCGTGTATCCACCGATTCTGAGTCAGGGGGCACAGCGTGATAAACAGAAGCATGTGGAAGCACACGCAGGAAAAAGAAGCCGATGAACGTCATCGCAAACGTGCCGATGGAAAGGAGTAACAGGAACTTTCCGGGGCTTCCCGGGAAGAATATGGAGCTCACCAAGGCAAAGAAGAAGGCGCTCAAGCCGAAGGCGGCGACGGGGAAGGCCGTAGCAGTACCCCGGTGATGCGGCCAGTTCAAGGCGGAGGTCTTGACGGAGGCAGCAAAGGCCATACAACCGCCCAGACCGGTCAAGAAGGAGGCGAGACTCAGCCAGGGAACGGAGCCTGAGCCGGCGTCGTAGGCGTTGTGGAGAGGCAAATAGCCCAAGCCGAGCAGCAGGGACCCCACAAGCACGGCCGGACGAGGTCCGCGGCTGTCGACGAGCATACCTACGGGGACACCCATCGTGTACATGCCCAGATTACCGGCCAGTCCGATCACCTCACTCTCCGTCGCCGACAAGTGCAGCTTGTCGGCGAACTGGGGCGCCCATGCGGAGTACACATACTAGAGGCTGGAGGTCAGAAGTGCTCACATAAGTCAAGCAAGTTCGGGTTCGGTCTTACGTTGGTACCACAGGCCAGGGCTATTGCGGTGGCGGCAACGCTGGAGACGATGCGAGCATTATGTACCCGATTTTCAACAGTCATGTCGGGCGACGATTTGGTTGGAGACAGTCGCAAGTGATAACAACATGTGTTTTACGGTTGCAGTGGAGGCGATAGAGTAGCAATAACCAAAGTAGAGAACTACCGTAGTTCTAATACGACCATAAGAAGGCAATAACGAGTGTATTCCTCAAAACATTGAACGAGTGCGCGTGCAGTTCGTTAGTTAGTTGGCTGTCTTGTGACAAAGTCGGGGTCAGACGACGAGTGCGAGAGTCTCGGTACTATGAAATGCGCAAAAGACCGAGATGCACTGCACACGCAAGCTGAGATACGACGAAGCAGGCGAGCCGGGCTCCGGGGTAGGCCTGGACTGGAGAACTACTGCACGAAGATCATGGCCCGCAGCGCAGCACCACCGGCATCAGCATTGCGGAGAGCATAAATGCGAAATAGGAGACGATGTTGATGTTGCGAGTAAAGAAACGGCTCCGATGTTGTACACTACACCACACTACTACACACTAAGACCTCAAAGGACGCGATGGCGATTGGTGGGCTCGATGGGTTGAGCTACTTAAATAGGTGCACTAGATAACGTGGACGGCAAGGAGCGTCTCAGGCACCACGGTTATCAGGTTAGGTGGGTGGTACGGAGGTGTTGCACAGAATCATCCATGACGCTAATCTAGCGTCTACAGTGCGTGGGGAAAAGATCACACTCAGCGTAAAGAGGAACGCTAGCGCGTTTCGATTTAGCGAGTCAATAGGGGCTTACAATACTTACTATATACGGATTGTAGCGGAGTCCAAGGGCTTGTAGGTATTTGGCCCGAACCGAAAGCAGTAAAACCTCTGCCAGCTAGCAGCTAAATCTGGCCGTTGCAGTCTGGCGGCTGTTTGAGGTCTGCACTGTGAGCGCTAGATTAGCGTCATGGATGATTCTGTGCAACACCTCCGTATTATGGGATGCTTATCATATTCTCCAACGGTCTTGAATGCGGGTAGGGCTCCGTATCGGAGACAAGCATCCCTGCTGTTCATTAATTACCTAAGGAAAGAATAATGCAGGTGCTGCGCCGGTTGCAGCCTCATTCCTTATGTGGTAAGTCGAAAGCACAGTAAGAATAGACAGTGTAACACAGTATGTTTACAGTCTCATATGATGTAATCGGACCACGCTAAAACGATCCACAGCCTGCCCAGGTGGAAGTGGCTCGTGTCACCACGGCTGGCGAAGTACCAGCCCCAGTCAACTGGTTGCCTTCGAGTCCTCCACTTCATCATCATCACAACTCGTCAAACTCATCGCATCGTATCGCATCACCCTAATTGTGACAAACCCTTTGGCTTTTCCGGGACGAACAGTCCCAACTATTTAAAACATGGGTGCTCTTCTATCTATACCTATGCTGGCGGTGCCCAGCGTCGGCACGGTAAGCATTGCCTCTATCCAGGCGCATTCCCGCACTCCCGCATCCCGCATTCTGCATCACGAAGGCTGACCATGTCTTGTCTGCCCATCTAGCTCATGTCTGTCGGCGCAAGCTGCTGTGGTGCCGCGACCTGTTCCATGGTCTGTAGTGCCTGCGGCAAGTGTGGCAACAGGTAATTCGACACCCGCTCTCTGCGTCTCCGTCTCTCGACTATCTTCGATAGCACGAGCAATATTGTTTGTGGTGTTGTTGCTGTGGTCGTCTTTATCATCATCATCGCGACATACACCCTGTCTGTTTCGCTATTGGCTTGTTCACTCGCTCACATTCATGGCAGTGTCGCTACTCGTATCGCCTACGCCCTTCTCCTACTTGTCAACTCGGTCCTCTCGTGGATTATGCTCACGCCCTGGGCCATTAAGAAACTCGAAGATCTCACTTTCGACTACGTGAGCATCAACTGTCCAACCGGACAGTGTTACGGCTGGCTCGCAGTCCATCGTATCAACTTTGCTCTCGGCCTCTTCCACCTGATATTCTCTGGCCTGCTATTCGGCGTCACATCTTCCAGGAATCCCCGCGCTGCCTTACAGAATGGCTACTGGGGACCCAAGATCATCGCATGGCTAGCCTTTATTGTGCTGTCTTTCCTCATTCCCGACCCTTTCTTCCAGTTCTGGGGCAACTATATCTCATTCCTCGGTGGCATGCTCTTCCTTATACTTGGCCTGATCCTCTTGGTTGATCTCGCCCACACCTGGGCAGAGTATTGTTTAGGAAAGATTGAAAACACGGACTCGAGGTTTTGGAGGGTGGTTCTGCTTGGATCTACCCTGGGAATGTATCTCGGATCCCTCGCCATGACCATTATCCAGTACATTTTCTTTGCTCAGGGCGACTGCGCCATGAACCAGGCGGCCATCACTGTCAACCTCCTGTTCTGGCTTGGTATCTCGGTTATTTCCGTGCACCCATCAGTACAGGAGTACAACCCGAAGGCCGGTCTTGCACAAGCCGCTATGGTCGGAGTCTACTGCACGTATCTTACCATGTCTGCTGTCTCCATGGAGCCCGATGATAAGCATTGCAATCCCCTTGTGCGCGCTCAGGGCACCCGCACCACATCCGTCGTCATCGGCGCTATCGTAACTATGTTGACAGTTGCATATACTACCACACGCGCCGCTACGCAAAGCCTTGGCCTGGGTAATAACCGCGGTGGCATCAAATTACCTGATGACGATGATGAACATACTCTTGTCACGCAGCAGCCGGGCCGCCGTGAAATGAAAGCGGAAATTCTTCGTCGAGCTATCGAAGAGGGCAGTTTACCCGCCGATGCAACCCTATCCGACGACGAAGACGACGATAACAGCAACAAAGCGCCGCATGACGATGAGCGCAGCTATACACAATACGACTACTCGGTATTCCATATTATCTTCTTCCTCGCGACTTGCTGGGTAGCCTCTCTGCTCACTAGCAATTCCGATGTCAACACGAGCAGCGATGGCAACTTTGCGACAGTCGGACGTACGTATTGGGCAAGCTGGGTCAAGATTATTAGCGCTTGGTTCTGCTATTGCTTGTATATCTGGACATTGATTGCCCCAGTCATATTGCCTGAACGATTCGATGTCTAGTAGGCGGTGTTTATTCGTTCTTTTTTGGAGTTCGGCGACATGGGGATGATCATGGATACCTCCGTTTTGTTTTTGGTGGCATCGCTTTGAAGTTGTGTAAATCAGATTGGGCCGCAAACTCGGGATCACAAATATTTCTAGGAGTGTGCTGAACATATATTGCTTAATTGATACGAAGTGGTCTTACTTTAAGCCTCTACAAGCACCTCTTTCTCTTGTGATGTCAATGTGAATCGCAATGCCGGCTATAACAAGTACGAAGCCGCTTTTCTTTACAACTTGACCATGATTAACAAGTCAGGGACCTAGAGAGGCATACATTTTAATTAAATAACACTTTAGATAGGTATCTTTTGAATTGATCCGCACGGTGGTTCAATGAGCAGGACGTCCTTCATTGGAGGACGTTAGGCGCTCTTCGCTCACCTTAGTTATGTCTTGAGTATGACTTCACCGGTAAATGTATTGGATTTCACGACGCAGATACTATAATAAAGCGAGTGGGGTAGGAGGGAGCTTTTAGTTGCTTTTAATTTTGCTCTCGCTCTATAAAGTCATAAGTTATTCCCAGTCTCCTTCGGTGAGTAGCTAGACAGCAGGCTGGATTTCTACTTCACTTCCTGAATATATTTACCAGTTCGTTGCTTTTGCTACATATTCTCACTCACTGATCTACTTTGATACTTAATTTACAGCATTACTTGTATTGTTTTCTCCGGTGACACTGTTGGCTGGTAAGCGGTTAATGCTAGGCACGATGGTAAAGTAATGAATTACTAGGCATATTAAGTTTGGGGTAAGAGCTTCAATGAGCTCGCTGGTATGGGTTATCGAATAAGCTGAAAGTAGACTTTTGAGCTGGTCGGTTCTGTTTGTAAAAGTACATCGGGGCCCAGTATTCTGCTAAGTTATGTATTCATGAATTGAAATAATTTGATTACGAGAAGAAATATCTCTTAGTAGTCATAAAATGTTCCAGGTATGACGGGATCCAACAGATAATCGGTAGTGATGATCGCACACTGGATTGTACCAACTCAGTGTTTAATATCACGAACGCAGTGCAAACGGAATGGTTGCTTTTCTTTTAATTGTATGCATGGTAATTAAATACCGCGTTCAACATGACACCGCAGATGTCGTTACAGCCGTGGAACACTTATCTATCACGACATCTACAGAACGCTCGCTTTTCTCCGTGTATCGTGATTTCAGCAGTCATACATTAAACTCCACAGACAAAAGGGGTATCCCGCAAGATCAAGATCGCCAGAACGTGTAACTAGGCAGAGCATCGGGGAAAATTCAGTCGTCGTGAGCTCTACGGCGGAATGGCAGAAACCGGGAACCAAGAAAGCAGCTACATTCGGTCCGCTCTCTTTCCTATGATTGCTTGTTCTAAGCGAGGGGCTTTTTGGCATCTCATCTGACGTAGCAAAAGTGCCGAAAAAGCGATATTGCAGAATGCCGTACCACGACAGCTCTCCATTCAGAATGAAATGTTTAATCGTCAGGTGAAGCTCGGTATCGGAAAATCCCTAGTGGCCTTACACGGCAGCTCTTTTCATGACGTACATATATGTCTTGGGCGCTGGCCGCGGCAGAGAACAACGAATCTGAACGTTGGTTAATGTCATCACGAGCTTGTTGCCATGATGAAATGCGGTGAGCTCCTATTCTACGCCACGAAGGTATGACAACCAGGTCCTGTCGTGTTCCATTGTCTAAAATTTGAGAGGCCAGCCTCATGGCTTGACCGCGGGGTTTATTTGCTTTGTCGAAATGAAGTGTTCGTATTGCTAGATGGCGGGCCTTACTTCGGCTGAACCGATAAGACCGAGGGAAGTTCGAGGCGGTCCTGATATGTCGTATGCATGCAACATGAGCACGGCAGCATGTAACGCGGTCGTGGAACTAACGGGCTGAACATGACAAACACGTATTTCCAATACTCCATCCGTGCGTCTTCTAGGGAAATGTCTCGAGAGAGCGAGGCGTGCGTAAATGATTGGGTGCTTGGGTAGGACCAGCGATCAGACAATTGGCTTATCAACCGTAGCAACCTGTTTTCTACCGTCGCCTTTTCTCCTTATTCCTTCAACGCCATCCAGCTAAGAGGGCCGAGCGGTGAGTCAATATCGTGCATGTGGGCGCCATGCGCATCTTCGGGTCGCCATACGTCGAGAATGCTGTCCTATTGCTGCGCCGGTTGGGTAACACGCGAGGTCAAAATCTTGGTCATACTTGATCTCATCGATAGCTAAGCGAGGGGACTTTATATACAGCGTAATCCAGCTGCATCTGGAGATTTTGTGACTTGTCACCCACTGTACCTATATTCTTGCCGGCTGAGCTTTCATAGATTCTTAACTGCATCTGAACTTGGAGTGCTAGCTTTGCGCCTGCTGCGGGTAATCCATAAATCCAAAAGCAAGATAAATCTTTTTAGGAGGCCTCTTATGTCATTGCCGGCCTCTGGCATATAAAAATTGAGGACTCACATTTGCAACGAGATAAGGAACGAGGGAACGAATGAGGCGTTTCTTACCGCGCAACCATGTTCAGTCATTCGGGAAAGCGCATGGAGGTTGTCGATTTAACCGAGTAGAGGTGAGGGCCATCATCGCTTCTAAATGCCGTCGGTGTATTTAGCACTTTTGCCAGGGTTCACTTGGTATATGCATGCATTAATGCTATGCAACATGGGCATGCTAGTCCGATGCGTTTGAAATCGTTCGGATCGCTTCCCTATTGCTAGAGCGATGAAGAAGGTTCTCTGCCGTAATACCCTGGTTCTATTGGACCTTGCCTGGCTGTATAAAACTTCGTGATTGTCAAGGCCGCGGGGTAGCCAGAGATTCAGGCCATCACGTGGAACAGTGCACGGCTCCCTGCGTTGGGTAACACCAGGGCTTCGCAAAAGTAGCTGCCCGTATAAAGCTTTCAAATAGAATCTGGGGTGTCTGCAAGACCTCCATCGATTATATCACTGATAGATAAACCGCGTGCGAAGTAGTAAGGCTCTGGAGGGTGGTAGGAGCCCATGGCGATGCCGGTTGAGAAAACTGACGGGAATCCCATCGCATCCTGGTCGGCTAACTGCATGTACGTTGCCCTAGGATAATACACTTTAACGGGTTGTGTAACTTGATGCTATCGTCTGGGCTCGTGATGGTGTGCGGGCGATATACCCAACTCGGCCTCATTTTCTATGCGTGTATAGATTAGATATTCGTGATGCGTAAAATTTTTTCAGTATCTTGACTTCACTGGCCAGCCAACCCGAACATGTGAGTGCATCGTCAGTGATAGAGAATGCGGCAAGGCGAGCCAGTATCAAAGGGAATGGAATATAAGAATTTTTTCCGGTTGTTGTGAGAGGTGTGAAGGACAAGCAGCGGCACCAGGCCCTTCGAGCTTCATACAAGCCGCGTAGAGTTAGAATCCCTCGAGCCCAGTAAAGCTTGTCTTACCCTCCTTCTATCGATGTTTGCTCCGCTTGTCGACAAGGTGATTGGCAAGATATGATGATCCAGGACTTCCCTTGCCCCATGTGATGATAATCACGTACAAATCTAGTTCCGCCCAGAATTTTTGTCCGTGTGACAGAGTCGCGACTGGACTTAACCATAAACTAGCAGCGCATACCTTGCAACTGGTACCTTCTCGACTGAAAAGCCTTATGTCATTCCTCGTACAGCATCGTGAGAATGATCAGCTTGCTGCTGCAGAACGTCAATTTGGAGATTGTCCACGTATCCCCTGCTCTGAGAACCAATGGAAAAGAGGGATCGAGCTATCTTTGTTGATATGACACAGCACGAAAAGCTGTAGATTGCATGACGGATAGAATTAGAGACAAGGTAGTGAATGGATGACCTATTCGGAATTCAACAAGCAACCATGACTATAAAACGACGAGGTTTCGGCATCTTGTCAGTATCAATACGACGAAAAGCAGATCACCTTTCACTCGCCTCGATAATTCATTTGAACACGTTCTCTATTATCTCTTTTGCATAAATTCCTTTTTGTGGCCGATTCGTCTTCGCACAAAGCGAAGTGAAGCTCGGGCTAAAATGCCTACCGACATACCAGCTGGAATTCCGCCAGCCAAAATGCATGTCGTGAGAAGAGATCATCCTGTCAGTTGTTTTCTAACCTATATGATAGTGGCGCTGTTGGGACATCCAACCAGTCTAATACACAGCCATATAAAGGCATGATGCTGGAGCGTTGGGCCAATGAGACTTCGCGACGAAAGCTCCCAGTCAGTGAAGTGATGCATGGGGCATCGTCTGCGTAAGCTGCTTCAAAATATCGATGACGTCTAGAACTAAGCTTGGTGAACAGTACAAAATCAACGAAAAGAATGACGCCGAAGAAATGATCATCCAGCCAGCCTTAATTGCTGTGTCATTTTCCGATATGACTAAGGAGCTTGCAACCGGTGGAGAGACAGTACTTGCTGCCCCCAATAGTGCGTTTTGTGATGCAAGTACGAATTCCTGAACGATAGCAACCTGTTATGCCGATCCTATGTTTTATCTGCAACGAGCGGTCCAAAGCGGACGTTTGTGAATTTTTGTATGAATCCTAGATAGAATAGTCTTTACACGGAATCATCATTTAGTGGCGTAGTTCCAGTCGCATGGAAACCATCAAGAGTGATAGTCACAGCGCCAGCTTGTACAAGCTTCATCTCCGTTAGCTATGATAGTATAGTAGAGCTGGCTGATTATAATTTGCTTACCGAGCGAGAAAGATCCTCAATCAGATCATGGGCATCCTCAATGCCGATGCAGAGTCTTATGAGGTCCTCAGGCATCTGTCTCTCCTTTCTGGTCTTGGCATCAATGCTAGCGTGGCTCATGCGGCATGGCATGCTAATCAAGCTGTTGACACATCCGAAACTGACACTGATAGCATACAGCCTTGCGGCCTCCACTATTCTCTCAGACACAGCTATGTCGCCAGTCTCAAAAGACAGAACAGCGCCGGCGCCGCTCGCCATAGACCAATGAAGATCATACTGGGGATGTGATTTGAGGCCGGGATAACGAACACGGAAGCCGTGGGACTCGAGGAACTCGGCAATCAGCTGGGCATTTGCTTGCTGCTTCTCCATACGAATGGCAAGTGTTTTGACTCCCCTCATGAGAAGGAATGAATCATTAGGGGAGAGACCGCAACCTGTAGCGTTGATGGTGAAATACATCTTATCACCGATGGCGGGGTCATTGCAGGCGATGATGCCGGCCATTATGTCGTGATGCCCTGATAGATACTTGGTGCCGGACTCATAGACGACGTCTGCGCCCAGCTCGAGAGGGTTGCAAAGCATAGGCGAAAGCATAGTGTTGTCAACAATAACGAGAGCTTTCGAGTTAGCCTCGTGAACGGACTTAGCAATGGCGGGCATGTCGACGATCTTGATCAGAGGGTTGGTCGGGGTCTCCAGCAGTACCATAGCGGTCTTGGCAGATATGACTTCCTGTACCCGTTCCACGTTGGTGGTATCTACGTGGTGCACAATAATGCCTTGGTTGGTTGACAAGTATGTTAGAAGCCGGTTGGTACCGCCGTATAGATCATCGCCGGTGATGACCTCGTCCCCGGGGCGTAGGAGCCTCGTGATAACGTCCAAGGCGCCCATGCCCGAACCCACAGCCAGGGCACGGTTCGCATTCATAATCTTGGCCATGTGACGCTCCAGGTGCGTCCGGGTGGGATTACCGGACCGTGTGTAGTCGTATTCGTTCCCGCCTGCCGACGAGGTCTGCTTGAAGGTGGCCGACTGGTAGATGGGAATACTGGAGGCGCCATACTGGTCCTTAGAATCCGTATAGACGAGCTCTGTGGCAAGTGCATAGCGACGGCGTCCGGCTGACGGACTCGAGGGAGCAGGCGATGGAGGCAAGTTGTGGCCATCAAGATCTACCTTGGCAAAGGCCTTGTTGACGGGCTTCGTCCCGTCATCACCGTTCGATGACGAGCCGCGGGCTGGCGGCGAGGACGACATGATACGGACGATACTGTGGCTGAATATTTACGATTGGCCGGTACGGTGCGGATCTGCGAGACAAAAACGGTTCGTCGGCAGAGGCAAAGAGTTGTGGCAAGAGACGGAGAAAGAGGCAACAAATTCAGTTAGATGGAGTGGATGGTGAATGGCGAATGGCAGATGGTATTAGATGGCGGATGGGATGGAATCAATTGCGTTCAAGTGGTCCACAATTGGTTGCTGACTATGCGGGAAGATCCATACTGTAATAAATATCCTTGACAGAGGCAGGCACGACGGGTTGTACTAGCCAAAGATCAACACCTTCATGCTCTATGGTGCTGGACAAAACCTAACGTCCCTGACTGGGCGCCTTCCGGTTATCGGGGTCCTGAAGATCTGGGGCAACACGCGAGCGTTGAAACATTCTCCACGGTGAGGTAGCTAGTGTAGTTGCGTAGTGGGATGACGTGATTGGATACCCCACACTGACAAGGACGGCTACAGGCTACAGCAAGTGTTCTGGGCCTTTGTCTCACCGACTGCCGTGTCTATGGCTAATTGCACCGGCAAGCTGGCCGAATGGAAGTAACGACCTACCTGCAGTGCACCTCTAGTGCGCAGGTATTGTGTATTGAATGGCAAGACGCCGTGGAGTGCGTCTTCGGGCACGGAAATGGAAACGCCCAGTACTGCCTATCTACATGTAAGTAATACTCCGTAGCAGCGAAAGAAACTGCGTCGATAGTCGAATGGGATAGTACTTAACCTGGTAAGTATATGTAGGTAGCTCTGATTTCACGCAGAATTGATACTATGTAGGTATATCTGCGGCGTCGCCAAGATTCATTCTATTGACGAAATACTGATATTCTGTTATACATTCTCAGAAGGTATGCTGACAAAACAATTTGCTAATACCGGTATTCCGTAACGCCTGTGTCCAGACCACCCGATAGCCTCTACTATCAAAACAGGCGTTTATGCTGCTTGCTCTGTTGCCCTTGCGCCGGAAGTCGTTGTATCTACTGTCAGTTCTTCCTCCTCGACATCTTCATACTCATCGCTGGAGGATTTGGCCTGTGCATGATTCTGTATCAACAATTGCCCTCCGCCCTTGCGCCCAAAAAAGTCCTCTGTCCGCATCCCTCGTACTTTGGTGGGGTCAATGCTCGACATGGCATGACCAGTCGCCCGATGTTCGCGGATATATTCGCGAACCGGTGCCATAGCAGCATCACGACAGGCTTCCTTGATGTCACTGCCGGACATACCGGCCGTGACTCTAGCGATGTAATCTATGTTGAAATTGTTGGGCTCTGTCTTTGTGTCCTTTAGTAGGAGTTGGAGAATCCGATGCCTCTGGGTCTTGTCGGGTAATGATACGGGAAATTTTTTTGGCAATCGACGAAGGATCGCTTCGTCAATATCGTGAATACGGTTGGTGGCCCCAAGAACGACGATGCGTGCGGGTACCCCACGAGTATTCGCAGACACGAGGCCGTCCCAAAGCGTCATAAACCTAGCTGATATTAGCGAGATACACAAGAGCAGGCAGCTGAAGAACGTACTCAGCTTTGACCATGCCGCTGGCCTCGTGTTCGCCACTTCTTCTCGTCCCTAAGACGGCATCGATCTCGTCTATAAATATAATCGTAGGCTGTAATTTGCGAGCGAGAGAGAATACCGCGCGGACCAACTTATTCGAGTCGCCATACCATTTCTCCGTTAGGGTCGAGATGTGTAAGTTGATAAAGGATGCACCACTTTCGTGCGCCACAGCCTTGGCCAGCATGGTCTTGCCGCAGCCCGGGGGTCCGTAGAGCAGAACACCCGAAGGGGCCGATAACAAAGGTGCAGCGTGGGAGTAGAGATGCGGCATCGTTAATGGGTAGATGACTGATTCTTTAACCTCTTCTATTATATCTTCCAGACCTCCAATATCTTCCGGTCAAAGTCAGTTGCCATGCGGGACAGTTTGCGGACAACAGATCTCACCGTCGAACCCAACGGGTATGTCTTCAGGCGCAACAACTTCGAGAGCAACCATATTCTCGTACTCGTTAAGAACCAGGTCTTCGATCCGAGGCCCTCTCCGGTCGCCGTGAACAGAATCATCGCCATCGATCTCGCCATCGATCTCGCCATCTGCTCGCGATTTTCTTAAGCGGGAGAGATTAGCTTTCGCCTTGATCCGCGCTTGTTCGTGCTTCTCTTTATCGGGGTCGGCAAGTGTTCCTTGAAGGCTCGATAAGGCATTTTTGGTTAGAAAATATGCCGCCCCGGCCTGGCCAACGCGTTAGAAGAATGAAGTCCTACTCGCATCCGAGACACTGTGTCATACCGTTCCTAGTAGAAGGAGAACGTCCCAAACATAATCGACGCCGGTTCTTCTACGGTCAACCATTGCGTTGTAGACCTCTCGTAGCGAACTGAGAATCATTTGCGGCTTCTCCAATGATTCGAGGGCAAAGGCTGAGTGGAACAGGTGCGCATGTAACGATTTTAGCTAGAGTGACAGTTGGAAGGGAAACTAGAGTTTGAATCGCGCCCAAATGCAACTTCTACTCAAAGCTCGAACAGCGCCACATCAATTCGCCGAGGCGGCGGAAGTCATGTCGGGAATGCTGGTGCTTGCGTACATGATGAGCACCAATGGCACCGCTGTCTTAAGTTTCATTAAGCAGGTACCCAGGTACCTTTTTATCGGGGGCAACTTTAGAGTGGGGCCAGTTACCCCACCACTGTTCCATTGTTTACAGGCTGCGCGATGAGAGCGCGACTCCAAATAAGTGTGGGATTTCGCGCTCCTCCATGAGTTTATCGTTACGACTACCTACAATTGCGACATTACGCTACATACTCGGGTGAGACACTGACTAGAAGTATACTTCTCTGCTCTATTCACCTCATAATTCATTATATCACCTTGATCCTTGTTTCATATATGAGCGATCCAACAGTGTCGTCCGCTCACCACGGTTAAGACGGAGACTCCCCACGCGACACGACCAAGTCGACCCAGGCGAAGGCGCGAACATATCTGCTGGTAGCGCTATCGAAAGCCATGCCTCCCGCAAAGAAAGCTCGAGCCGCAGTGACGGGCCGAGCCGCCAATTTAGCTCGAGGAAAACAAGCAGCAGATCGAAATGCGCTGGCCGAAAAGCCCGGAAATGTCCAAGAAGGCGCCACACGAAGCCGAGGAGTCAAGCGACCTGCTAGCGATTATGCCGACGCGTTGCAGGAGGACAATGCGGGAGACGAACCAAAACCCGGCAGAGGTCGACGGAAGGGCAGCAAAGCCCAAAAGATCCCCACGCCTGACGACGAAGACGAGTTATCGCAAGTACAAATAGAACCAACAGCGCCCGAGCCAGTTAAGAGAGGGCGCAAACCCAAAGTGCCAGTCGAGGCGGAAATCCCTGAGACCCAACAGGCGGAAATCGAGATCCCTGAAACTCAGTATGCCGATGCAGCAGATATGAATTCCGAAGACGAGCCGACAGGCAACCCATCAACACATCGCCAACAGGAAATACCTTCCGTTCAAAGACATCTACCTCGATCAATGGTCATTCCTGGTCGGAGACCAGTTTCTGCTTCCGATTCCGAGATGAGCGACCCAACCCTGAGACGACGCATCGGAGACCTCACTCGGAAGCACGATGTTCTGGAAGTGAAATACCGCGATCTCCGGGAAATTGGTATCATAGAGGCTGAGCGCAATTTTGATCGTCTTAAGAAACAAAGCGAAGAACGGGCGAACGGTAATGTTTCTCTCAGTATTCAATAAGTAGAAACATCACTGACTTCTTTTAGGCGATAAACAGCTCATTGCTGCCCTCAAGACCCAATTATCTGGGGAAACAGAGATAGCCAAAGACGCCGAGCAACTTCGAAAGCAGCTTGAAGACAGCCAGAAGAAGGTGGAAGAACTACAAGCGAAACTCGATGGATTACATGGTACTTTGACAGAGGCCAAAACAGAGATTAAGACTCTCTCCACCAAACTTACTGCCGCCCGGTCGGCCGAATCAACGAGTATCAAGGTTCCCGGGAGCGCCATGAAGAACGGTCACGCTGGCAGCCGCCACGTAGCGAGCGCTGCAGAGGCTGCTGCCCAACTAGCCCAGACGAAAGAAAACTTGTATGGAGATTTGACGGGTTTGCTTGTCTGCGGAGTCAAACGAGAAAACGGCGAAGAAGTATTTGATTGTGTACAAACAGGCAAAAACGGAAGTAAGTTCTGAGTTAAAGAATCTCAGCAGCCAGAGGGAATTGAAGGCTAACAGTGTCGTAGCTCTCCATTTCAAATTGTCCATCGCAGCTGATGGATCACCCGACAAATTCGAAGATGCGCAGTTCATGTACATGCCCCAACTAGACGCGGCTCGGGATGAAGAGCTGATTGATACTTTACCGGACTATCTTGTGGAGGAAATCACATTCCCGCGATTCCACGCTGCGAAGTTCTATTCGAGGGTGGTAAAGGCTTTGACGGAGGGTGCGTAAAAGAAAAACTTAGCCTGTCTACAGAAACATAAGAGGTGAAAAGACGTATGGCGGGGCTGAATGATTTGTGATACCCATCGGGCGTTAAATTTCGGTGTTGGATGGAGAGCGGGAGTTGGTCACTGAGGACATGTTTGTGCGATTAGATGAATACGTTGTAACCGTACCTGAGTAGGATCAACAGGTGGAGTTCAAGATGGTGACATCTTACCTGCATGGACAGTCTAACCAGAACAAGAATAATTTACTGAAGTGGACAACCAGTAGGCCAGATCTGCCGTCGTCATGCCTAACAGCAGACTTTCAATTGGACAACTCTCACTGAACAAGCTATGCACCTCATCTCCTGCTTGTAGACACTGCTTCGACAGGGCTGTCCCTAGTCTACATGTATCTACAGAGTACCTAGTACTACTATAGCTCAAATACAAGAATTTGTGGCCCGCTTTCTGATAGAGAGACCTGAGTATGTATTCGATTTTAAATCAATTGAACATTGAACGTGAAGTTGATAGTTGATACGGAGTACTTGCGAGAGTGCTCTTCTTTCATGTATGCACCACATCATGCAAGATCACTAACCTAGGAGAAATGCGGGTATCCAGTTAAGTCTAGACTAAAAGCGGAATAGTCTCCATGAGTTCCATAAAATAGCAAAACTAAAATAGGTAGGGGTGAGGACCTTTCGGGCTTCCCTAACATTCGCGCTGGCATAAAAGTATATTTGGATATCTGGGAGGTAGGAGGTGTTAGAACCTGTCCGCATTTCTTATTTTCCGATTTCCATAGATTGCCGGCTACGAGCAATATTATGGCTCATGCCTATTCTTACTGCTCGTATTAGCTCGTACCATTTCTGATTGCACACCTTCCTTTAAGTTGGATCATCCATGGATTCCACCGTTTGCTTGCTTGTACAGCATAACGCGAAGGACCCTCAGACCGTGGGCCACGAATCCTCGATTGCCACCTTCGAAGCCAGTCTCTACTAAGTCGCATCATGGCGGGCGTCAGTCGCTTTAGATTTGTGGCCATAGCCATGGTCTTTCACCTTGTATACATCTATTCCATATTCGATATTTACTTCGTCAGCCCAATTGTTAGTGGCATGCAACTGTTCCAGCTGGAGAAAACAGCAGGAGAGAAAGCGCCAGCCGAACGGCTTGTTCTATATGTTGGTATGATTGAGCCGACAAATCATAGAGCCAGTGAAATTGGAGTTGCGGAACTGATTCCAGCCTTATAGGAGACGGTCTACGTGCCGACAAAGCCTTTCAATCGTTTCCCGAGCCGTATCCGAAGACAGACGAGGACTTGGTTCCACGACCACTTGCGCCCTTCCTACGATCTCGCGTCCTAGAGCATGGCACTTTCGGCGTGTCCCACACAAGAGTGCCCACGGAATCCCGGCCTGGACACGTTGCCCTGATCGCAGGGTTGTATGAGGATGTTTCGGCCGTTGCAACGGGCTGGAAGCTCAACCCGGTGAACTTCGACAGCGTCTTCAACCGTAGCAGACATACGTGGAGCTGGGGGAGCCCAGACATTCTGCCCATGTTCGAGCATGGCGCTACACCTGGCCGGATAGATGCTTATTGCTACGATGCGGAGTTCGAGGACTTTTCGCAAGATGCTCTTCATCTTGATCTCTGGGTCTTCGATCATGTGAAGGAGCTTTTCGCGGCTGCAGAGAAGAATGCGACCCTGAACAAGGCGCTCAGGCAGGACAAAATAGTCTTTTTTCTGCATCTTTTGGGACTTGACACGACGGGGCATTCGTATCGGCCCTACTCAATGGAGTATTTGAATAACATCAAAGTGGTAGACGAAGGAGTAAAAGAAATCACAAGCATAATACAGAAGTTTTACGCCGACGACAGAACCGCTTTTGTTTTTACGGCCGATCATGGGATGAGCGATTGGGGCAGCCACGGAGACGGCCACCCGGATAATACCCGAACACCACTTATAGCCTGGGGCTCCGGTATCGCCAAACCTATGGTATATTCTGAGGGCACAGCACCCGGGCATGATGAGTACTCCGCGGACTGGGGCCTCACCCAAATACAAAGACATGATACACAACAAGCTGATGTCGCCGCCCTGATGGCCTATTTAGTTGGCCTTGAGTTCCCCGCGAATTCTGTAGGCGAGTTGCCATTGTCATATCTTTCGGCTGATACGAAGAAAAAAGCCGAAGCCTTGCTTGTAAACGCCCGGGAAATCCTAGAGATGTATCGGGTGAAGGAAACAAACAAGAAAGGACAGCAATTGCGCTACCAGCCCTATGAGCCATTGAGTGGGGACCCCAGCAAGCTTCCCGATGCTCGACTTTCATCGATCAGAGATCTAGTCGATTCGGGACGCTTTGAAGAAGCTATTGAAGAGAGTGCTGCTTTGATGAAGCTCGGATTGGAAGGAATGCGCTATCTGCAGACGTACGACTGGCTATTCCTCCGGGCTCTTATTACTATCGGGTATCTGGGTTGGATCGCCTTCGCGTTGACGACTGTAATCGACTTACATGTCTTGCAAGGCACAACACAGCCATCAAGAACAACAGGTGTGGTTCTTTTTTTCTCATCCGTCCTCATTGCGCTATTCGCATCCTTTGTGATCTCGCAGTCGCCTCCGACCTACTATGCGTACGCCTTCTTTCCAGTTGTGTTCTGGGAGGAGGTCTACGCGCGCCGGGAAAGCTTGGTTAGAGGAAGGCAAGTTCTACTAGGACACATTGAAACAGGAACCAGGGCCATATCATTCATCCTGAACTTTGTTATGTATGTGGGGATTATTCAGTCATTGGTACGTCGCACCCAGTCAAATTGCCACCAATACATGTTGTTAACTATTGTCGATAGGCACTGGGATACATTCATCGCGAAATCTTCACAGTGCTTTTCATTGTAGCTTCACTCTTCCCAATTGGCCTTGGCACTTCCTTTCTCCAGAGGCATTTGATTCTTAGTGCGACCTGGTTCGCGTCATGCCTACTGATGAGCACTTTCACTTTGCTTCCAGCAAACAAGGTCGAGGATGTACCGTTAATGTGAGTAAATCCCGGTATTATTATTATCTTATTCTGGTACCTAATCATTATTAGTATGCTCGGTGGCTCATTGATGGTGGCCGTCGGTATCCTTTATCTCGCTTTCGAAGATAAACTGCTAGCAGATTTCTCTGGCTCTGTTAAGCCACAACCCCGACAGCCCAAACAGATATCAAGAGCACTCATTGGAATACAAGTAGGTCATCCCCATCCGCGCCTTTGCCTGCTACTTGCTGATCTTGCGATAGGTCGGTCTTATCATTCTCTCTATGATTGTGACTCGGTCGAGCGCTCTGTCGATGCAAGCCAAACAAGGCCTGCCTCTAGGCAATCAAGTAGTCGGCTGGCTCGTTCTAGTCATATCACTTCTAATGCCTCTGGCTCACCGCCTTGAGCCAAACAATCACTATCTCCACAGACTTCTAGTCA
Organism: Nemania sp. FL0916; assembly: GCA_022578715.1. Lineage (NCBI taxonomy): Eukaryota > Fungi > Ascomycota > Sordariomycetes > Xylariales > Xylariaceae > Nemania > Nemania sp. FL0916. The sequence goes on along the minus strand of MU390374.1, from coordinate 59,565 downwards.
TCTTCCTGACATGCGCGCCCACGTTCGTTATCCTTACCATCTCGTATGAGGGGCTCTTCTACTTCACCTTTTCACTCACCTTAGTCACCTGGGTTCGGTTGGAACATCACGGCTACGTATTTTTACAACCAGCTCCAGCCAAGACTGAAAGTCAAAAATCGACTGCAGAGGCAGCTATTGAGGCGGTTGTGTCTCAATTTCGGCCGTTGTCGTTGTCAGACGCACGCATAGCACTCTTCTTTTTTGTGCTTCTTCAGTCTGCGTTCTTCAGTACGGGCAATGTTGCATCGATCTCATCTTTCAGCCTAGAAAGCGTGTGTCGGCTTATTCCCATATTTGACCCCTTCTCTCAGGGGGCGCTCCTCATCCTGAAGATTATGATCCCCTTCGTGCTTATTTCAGCGAGCCTGGGGGTTTTGAATAAACGCATAGGCGTAGCACCATCGGCATTGTTCATGTTGGCGATGTCGCTGAGTGATATTCTTACGCTTTACTTCTTCTGGGTGGTGAAGGATGAGGGCTCCTGGTTGGAGATAGGGTCAACCATCAGCCACTTTGCGATAGCCAGTCTACTCTGCGTATTCGTGGCGGCATTAGAAGGCGTTAGTGCGGCTTTCGTGTCGGGGGTTGAAGTGCACGGCTTCCATAGGCAGGCTCCGGGAGCCAATGTATTACAAAAGGAGGAGAGCCCAGTGGCCAAGACGAATGGGGAGGCCTCAGGGGAGGAGATAAAAACTACTACATAGAATACCGGTAGTTTTTTGATAAGATGAAAATTTCAGTACCAGCATGAGCATCCTGAACCCGCCAATTGAGATTTTATGCCATTATTATTAATTGAAGTCTACATCAGTCAGCGTCCAATTTCCAGGGCTACAGTCCGCAGATGAAGGCTTATTGACCAGCTAATCTATCCCCAATTTAGGTAAATGCCTCGGTAAATCTGCACATTTTTAAGACCCATCCAGGTACCCTCCTTCCATGGGTTAGGTGCTGACCTACTCCGTACAACGCCTACATACCGCCTAGAGTCCACTGACGACACATTCTACTACATACCTCCCCAGGCATGGCTGAGACTGCAAGCCATAAAACAGTTAAGAATGCAATTCATGATTGGATCTGTACCTATAATACAGCCAGTCGTGAAAACAGGTGCAGTTGTGTAGTATTGGGGCTTGAAGCCCGGGTCATTGACATGTGAACACGGCTTCTTCTGCAGGGGTTGTTGCGCCTCACTGCATTGACTAACTTAAGCTATTAGACGCGTAAGGTACTTAAATGTGAGTGGCTGCTTTTGAAACTGATGGCTCTGTGCATATCTGCCTGCATGTAGTTTAATACCCAAGTATGACCTACCATAGCCAGGTCAAATAGTGAGTTGGGTTCGATTCCTAACAGCGCTATTGGTATTCGCTTTTGGCTCATTTGTATGACTTTGTTCTACAAGCTGCCCCCTTGCTTGATGAGGACTGCAATAGAGATGTTGTGTTGTAACTCGTTGTTCTACAGTATGGATTGCTCCAGCCGTTTGCGCTGGTTTGCTTTGTTTGTTACAATGCCATTGGTTCCTTGGCGATCACTTACACTCGCACGGGCGGCATGTCAAGCTATCCGCGCACTTGGTATACGGAGCTAGTGAAGATTGGTACCCAACCAGGTTAGGTGCACACTTCTTGACCTTGACCAGGTTCGCGGAGGGTCGTCGGATGTTACCCGGCCTCGCTGAAAGATACATGCCATAGGTCGAAGCCTAAAACTAAGAACCTGTTAATTAGCAGGTAGCGAGGTTTGGGACGGCAGGCAGATGCAAGAGGTTCCGCGCACCCCGGTGGCGCTAGGTAGTTTTGTTACGCTGACATGTATGTAAGCTAGGAAGGAGGTACAGAACAAGACTCGGTACCTACCTTGCGCAGGCACAAGGTGGTTTCGAGCAGGGCCAGCAGCAGGTCAACCAGCACTCGAGTGCAGCTCTGACACGCACCGCCTGCTTTGTCGCATCAACCACCTGCACCACCGCCGGCTGGTCAGTTTGGTTTGTACGTCGGCCTCTCCGCCCGTGTCCATTTTGCTCGCGCTTTCGCTTCGAGGCGATCTCTCGATGATAGCAAGGGATAACTAGCATAGCCAACTCGAGCTCAAACCCCTCTCCATCCCACTTCTGTCCTTCGATGCACTAACCTTGGGACTATGAGCCATCGACTTTCCTTAGTAGCCGCCCTCTTACATGACGATGCGACACAGGCCGTATAGTTAGTTCGTCGAGCATTCTTTGATCCAGTCTTGATATTTTGGTTGTTGACTCGCTGGACGACTTCCTCGACGACCCCTCCGTAACACTTCCCCCGCTCATCGTGACAATGGCCGACATCGAGGTGAACCCTGGCGGTGCTGATCGGGTCGTCCAGCAGCAGCAGCAGCAGCAGCAGCACCAACAGTCCCTAGAGAACCAAACCCAAGCACAAACTCCAACCCAGGCCCATGGTCAGAACCAGAACCACGCGAATTCCCCGGCACATTCAGCGACCCCTCCTGGTGGTCTATACAGCGGACCACCCGGCTCGTCGGCAGCTGCACACAATGCTCAGGCTCAGGGACAGCTGAGCTTTCGAAGGTGAGGGCGCTTTTCGTGCGGTGCGATGGGGCATTGCAACATCTGCTCGTGGCAACAGTTGGCTGACCAGGAGAACTGTGCAGACAGCGTGCATCGCGGGCCTGCGAAGTAAGTGTGCCCTCTCTCTGTTCCGCGTGTCCACGATGAAGTTCAAGAGAAGACTGGCGGCGACATTGTATGTGGCGGCGGCTGTTCTACAACCCCAGCCTGGCCCATTGGCGGCGCAAGTGGGCTTCTGTCGCTGTGCCGAGGCATCTCGACCATCCGCCCCAGCTCCCGACCCAACCCAGCTCCCAACTCCCAGCTCCCGAGTCCCGACTAATTATTTGCGCTCCACAGACATGCCATGCCAGAAAGGTACCGATTACTCTCTCCTGTCACCACGTCGCGCATCCCCACCCATTGCTCTATTGCTGCACTTCTCTCGCTCTTGTCCGGCTCCTGTCTCGCTTCTCTCTTGATAAGCGGTGCATGCATGCATTTTTGAAGCAGCGGTGGGTGGGGCGTAATTGTAGTTGTAGTTGCTCACCGGCTTCCAGGTCCGATGCGACGCCGCGAGCCTCGGCGTCCCCTGCACCAACTGCGTCGCCTTCCAGATCGATTGCAAGATCCCCCAGCCTAAGAGGAAGAAGACACAGGCAAATACGGCGAGGGACTCGGATAGGTCTGTACATGCCCAAACTGTCTTTGCGCCCCCGTCCCGCTGCTAACTCGGTTGCGCAGTGAACGAGGGGATGCCGGCGACAGTCAATCCCCCCAGCCGATGGCTGGCTCCTCGACCACCTTCCCAGCGAGGCCGCCTGCTATCTACCATACGTCCGAAGGCGTACCGCCGACCACCCTGACAGAAGCCCAGGCTAAGAAGGAGGAGGTCGATAATGATACGTATGTCAATCTGGTCATGAAGCCCAAGTTTACCCGAGCGCCCATCACCGAAGCTGGCCGTGTCGCTTTCCTGGGCGAGTCTTCCAACTTGACCTTGCTAGTCCACGACCGCCAAGGCTCTTCCGACGTGGTGCATTATCCACTGCCTGAAAACGTTCGTGGTTCCAGAGCGAGATTGACCGAACTGGACAACATTGAGATCGAAATCCTTCATCAGCGTGGTGCATTCTTGCTCCCTCCTCGAGGGCTTTGCGATGAGCTTATCGAGGCCTACTTCAAATGGGTTCATCCCATCGTACCAGTCATCAACAGGACTCGCTTCATGAGGAGCTACCGAGATTCCAAAAATCCTCCATCGCTACTCCTGCTCCAGGCCGTTCTGCTTGCTGGATCTCGTGTTTGCCAAAACCAACAGCTCATGGACGCTAATGGTTCGACCACACCCGCCGCTCTGACCTTTTATAAGAGAGCGAAAGCTCTATATGATGCAAACTACGAGGACGACCGCGTTACCATCGTTCAGTCGCTGTTGCTTATGGGCTGGTACTGGGAAGGGCCCGAAGATGTGACCAAGAATGTGTTCTACTGGAGTCGTGTTGCCATCATTGTCGCTCAAGGTTCCGGCATGCACAGGAGCGTGGAAGGCTCCCAGCTGAGTCACGAGGACAAGAGGCTATGGAAACGAATTTGGTGGACTCTGTTCACCCGTGATCGATCAGTTGCCGTGGCGCTAGGTCGACCATGCAACATCAACCTCGAGGACTGCGACGTCGACATGATCACCGAAGATGACTTTTTGGAAGAGGACCCCGGGAACGCGCAGGGTTTCAGCCCGGATCCCATTCACGTGCAATTCTTTTTGCAGTACGTCAAATTATGCGAGATCATGGGCTTGGTTCTGTCCCAGCAGTATTCTGTGGCTTCCCGTGGCCGGCGACAGAATGCTATTGATCTTACTCACAGTGACATGGCGCTGGCTGACTGGTTACAAAACTGCCCGAAGGTGGTATACTGGGAAATGCCACGGCATCATTTCTGGAGCGCGCTCCTACATTCCAACTACTATACCACGCTATGCCTGCTCCACCGCGCGCATATGCCTCCTAATACAAGCGGTCAGAACCCGCCAAGGTTTCCTGATGAATCTGCTTATCCGTCCCGCAATATCGCCTTTCAGGCCGCAGGAATGATCACATCGATTATCGAAAATTTATCAACGCATGAAGAACTGCGCTACTGTCCTGCCTTTGTGGTATACAGCTTGTTCTCTGCGCTCATCATGCATGTCTACCAGATGCGCTCACCAGTCCCGTCGATCCAGAGAGTCACCCACGACCGTATTAGAACATGTATGAGCGCTTTGAAAGAAGTTTCCAAGGTCTGGCTGGTGGGCAAGATGGTATACACGTTGTTCGAGTCTATCTTGGGAAATAAAGTTCTTGAAGAGAGACTTCAGAAAGCGGCTGGCAAGCGCCACAAGAAAGCACAGCAAAGCTTTTTACAGCTCGATCAGCACCAACGACAGCAGGAAGCATCGAAGCGGAAATACGATGAAATGGCTATTGACTTCAGTGTAACTACTCCAACACATCAGGAATCATACGAACGGTCGCGCCCGCAAACACCGCGAAACGAGCCCATGCCAAATCAAGCCACGATGAGACCTCCGCTTACATCGCCCAACGCGAAATCAGGCGATGCCTTCATGGGCGGAACGAACAGCAGGCCTCAAACTCGGCCGGCTACGCCCTTTAATCCTTCATTCTCGGTCCCTAGCACGCCGCCGGATCTATACCTTGTCACACGGAACTCACCAAACTTGTCGCAGTCGATCTGGGAGAACTTTCAACCTGACCAATTATTCCCTGAGAGCTCTATTATACCGTTGCCCCAGGTGTCCCCCCCGCAAAACCAACAGAATCATCAAAATCTTGATCCGAATATGATGTCGCAGATGCAGGGTATGTCATCTCCGGGGCCGGGTCAGCAAACCCATTTCAATGGCCTTGGGCCACAAAGAGCGACAGGCGGAAGTCCAATGCAGAATAACACATTCCTGCAATCAGGACTTGCAGGATTTCAGGGCCAATCAACATTATGGCCAGGCGGTGATGTGAATACTTTACAGGAGGGCCTCAGTCCTAGTGACAGCAGCTGGAGTTCAGGATCTCAGGGCCAGCCGGTACCGGCTACATTGAATGTAGAGGATTGGTAAGAAAATCTTAATGCCTCGCCTTGTATCTGTGAAGATAACTAACAACATTTCACAATATAGGTTCCAGTTTTTTGGTATCAACGGAAACGATGTCAATTTCAGCGGGCTCGATATCCCGATGAATTAAATGGTCTTATATTACAGTATAGTATGGGTCATAAAAACCTGGGTGGGCCATAAGCAGGATTCTTCAGGATTCTACCATATAGTGGATAGAACTACGCTTGAATCTCAATAGACATCAATGCGCACACAAGATACAATAAAAATGTATAACTAGTAATCACTAGAGTCTAAAAACGATCATGTCTTTCTCGTAAGATTTTCTGCTGTCAAAGGTGGATTGTTGATGACGTTCCTCATATGGCGAGCATTTCGAATAAAGTGCAGGCGGAGTTAAGTACGTAGGCAGGGAAGTGAGCGATTGACTAACGCGGAGGTGCAGGTATTGATACGATATCATGTTCGGGATGGGTTACTGCCGTCCACGATTGTTGAGGTAAAGGGGCACAGAGAGACAGGAAGGACATGCAGAGTTGGTATCGGGGCTGCGAATCTAGACATCAGGATTCAAATATCTGGCTGTATATTGTCGAGAGCGGTTGCCCGTGGGTTAGTATATTAGTCAATTTGCGTGGATATAGATCTGCCAGACTCCTTCTAGTAGTAAATGAGAGGTTCGGGAATCATTTGACAGGTTTCTATTTTATTAAGCTCCGCGTTATACGGCTAAGGTACTAACGATTGGTTTCTGTTAATGACTGTGCGGGTGCATAAGTGTCGGAATTTCTGGTTCGTCTATCTATGATGCTTTGTCAATAGGATTAACCGGTGAGGATTTAAAGTACATTTTAATTATATCGATACGATTATTATGACAACTTAAATTATTCGCTGTGAGTCTTGTTGTTGTACTACGCTACAGACTGGGTCGTCTTTTGTCATTCGACCAAGCCATGCCAAGGGACGCGTGCCTGTCACTGCGCATGCGCCTGCGCCTCGACACGTCGAGGACTAAGTATTATATGGTTTTTACACTTGTTTAGGTGGCCGCCTTCGTACACAGGTAATAATCCATCAGCCTGTGCGGTCATTCACGGGATTCCGGCTTTCAAAAATACATGATCTCCCTCTCATCTTTACGTACACTCTTAACTATGGTATTGTTGGGAAGTTACGAGCCACCAGTGTATATAAGAACCCCGCACGGAGACTGCCCAGTCACTTTCTCCGTCCATCCTACAACATCATGGATATATCACCTAGCTTCCAACAGTTTCGCCATAGCCCATACAGACATCCATTCTAATAGAGTGCTATTATAAGATCTTTATTTCACATTGATGCTAATCGCCATGCGCCTCCTCGCATACATAACTTATTACCGCCCGAACGTGTAATCATGACTGCTCGAACATATAACCTGCTACCACTCGGGCGTATGATTTATTATAGCTTGAATACGCACTCGTGCTTACATGTGTTCTACCATTCCAACCGCGCTACCCGCAATGGGAGTAGAAGCAACGAACTGCGCCACGTTAATACAGCAATGCCCGGATCTGCCTTGCAGCCGAGACGTCACTATCCAAACACCGGGCGAATTCTCTACTGAAACAAAAAGTTGTTACATTCTAGGCGTCCTGAACAGCTTTTCTCTCAAAAGTTGTAGTAAGGCTGCTATAGTGTCCATTTTAACTCGGTAATACACAACCGCTCTTCAGTTGAGGGACACTGTAGCAACGCTGAATACTCATCCTTACTTGTACAACAGCACTTTTCATATGCTCAGCCTTGACATTGGTACCGATGTTCCTGTTCAGGACCAGGCAAAAAGACAAGTCCCAGTGGAACATATCTCAAGATGACAAGAATGCACAGCAGAAACCTGCTGTTCCGGTAAACAAAGAGTCAGTAGCCTAGTACCGCAACACTTCTCTTTGGAAAGAGGGCATAGTTGACCACCCTAGGCTAGCACAAGTTATTTCGCGTTTGGCACAGTTCTGCGCATCTTTCAAAGAATGCCTCAGTCCGGAAGAGAAAGTACTCTATCAAGATGTTGATGGTTACGCCACTCTACTTCGTGACTTGGAGGCACGATGCCAAGCAGAGAAGGGTGATAAAAAGTATAGCAAGATCCATGCATGTTTCGATCATATCAACACCTTCGCGAGTAGACTACGCCCCTTCGTTGAAGCGATAGACATGGTTGTCTCCAGCCACCCGGAAATCGCTGCCATCGTCTGGGGGGCTCTTAAACTTCTCTTCATTGTAGGTCTCGGCTTTCTCGTAACCCGGAATCAAGTCTAATTTTCATTGAAAGCTTGCTCGGGGTTATGTCCAGATGTTCGAGAAGGTTGGAGGAATGCTCCTCAGGCTCGCCGAAAATATCCCCGACTATAAACATCAGATCGATGCTATCCGGCGTGCCAAAAAGGCCGGCCAGCTGGAGTCCGTGTCTACTATAGTCAGAGCAATGAGTCACGTCTATGAGGACGTCGTAAGCTTTATTAGGCAATGTTGCACCATGTTCATCGACCAAAAAGGAGAAGGTAAGTGTCGACGCTCGATCGCCTGGTGATTTAGATTGTAGAAGGCTGACAATCATAGTGAGATCATCCGCAAAGATACTCTTCTTGAATATTTGGAAACCTTTGGACGTTTATTTGGATGAGATCACAAAGCGTCTGCAGGAGCACCAGGTTCTTCTTCGAAACGAGTTGACAGCCTTTCGTCTTGATGGCATCATCAATAAATTCGAAGCAATTGAGAAAGACAGGGATGAAGATGATGATATGAAAAAATTCGTGGAAATGGAGAACCAGCGCAGTGGGTTTTCAAGCATATTGCACGCACATGTCCAAACTGCCGACTAACTTGATCCAAATTACCTAGAATCGCGCGTGCGGCAGATCAGCGAATTTCTTGATGCTCCAATCTGGGAAGATAAGCTGTGGGACACCATGAGGCGCACGACAAAAGATTCGGGCACATGGCTATTCAATTAGCAATGGTTCGCCGACGCGTGCGACCCGTCTAAGCGCATCGACGCGAAGCCCTCTTGTGTAGTTGTACGAGGTATGTAATCACGCCCGCCGCCGAGTGAATAAGGACTCAAAAATCACAGCCAAGCCAGGATACGGCAAAACGTTTCTGTGCGCTCAGATGATTGACCATCTTCAATCTGCGCCAAGTAAACGGGGGCGCCCAGATCAGCGACCACTCCGTACTCATGTTAATTACTTTTTCTTCTCCCGCTTGCAGCAGACGTGCCAGCCAAGCGATGCATTGAGAGCTCTAGTCGCTCAGCTTTTCGAGCAAAACAGTGAGGATTGGCATATTGTCAGAAGAGCTTCTTTGATACTCGACAATAAATTTAGCAGAAGGGCTAGTGTTCCGGACTTGCTCGGTCTCGTCAAACTACTGCTGCAGCAACAGCCACATCAAGTCTTGTGGATCTTCGACGCCATTGACGAATGTTCACAGCCTGAAGAATTCTTCACATATCTCAGTGATATAATTCCTTCTGTTCACAGCGCGCCTCAGCCTGGCGAAGCCTCCGGGAGCTCTGGAACTACCTTGCCCTCAATCATTATGTTGAGCAGACCCGACGTTTCTATGTCACGGGATCTTGAATCATGCACCTACTACGTTCAAATAGACTTGGGCTTGAAGGACAATTATACAGACGTCTACCGCTTCGCGCACTCATCATTAAGCTCGTTATTGGATGACGGTATCATTACTGAGATCTTCAAGTTAGAAGATATCGACGCCTTAGCTTCCAGGATAGCAGAGCATGCGAACGGCATGTTCCTGTGGGTAGATTTGCTGCTGCGCTATCTGAGCTTAGAGCTATTATCAAACACTGAACGGCGGGCCGTGTTGACTAATCTCAGATTCATAAAGGGGCTAGAAGGACTATACGATCATATATTTCGTCGAATAGCCTCTTCGCACGGAAAACCTCAGCAAGAACGTATCAAAAACGCCTTCCGCTGGGTTGCGAGGACCGTCACCAGCAGTCCTTTGTCTTTAGCACAGCTACGGGAGGCCATCAGCATATCACCAGAAGTCCCATTCTCTTCCTCTGATGTTATTCCTCTATCTCAAGACTCACTCGCGCGAATTTCGGGAGCCCTTCTCGAAATCAGCTTTGACCAGACGGCCCAGCCATCACGCTCGGGAATAGTGTGGAATGGTCAAAACATGTCGCAAAGCCCGACTGAGACCAGATACCTCCCGGCCGAAAGGTCCGGGTATGTTCGACCAATACACACATCCATGATCGAGTATCTTCAAGACCTTGCAGCATCCAATTCAAACGGTAGTCTTTCGGGTTTCCAAGCTATGTTTGCCCTTCGCAACGGGATAGAAGACGAGCTATTCTACTTGCGCTGCTGTCTTTCTTACATGAACACGTGCATCAAACCTGGACCACTCAGTGGTAGCACAGGCATTACAGCCTCGGTCGAGTTTATCAAAAAGCGCTACCCATTCCTGGAATACGCCGGCGACCACTGGCTAGAACATGCACAATGCTTTGTTACGCTAAGTATTCAGGATATAAGGGAATCTAGTACAGTAGAAGCATTCTTATCGGCTATGCGAGATTTCCTAATAGATACAAGAGCTATTAGAAGGTGGATAGAAGTCCTGTTCCTATTTGATCGCCGGCCAAACATCTCTACACTTTTGATGAAGTTGAAGGAAGCTTGTTCACTTCCTATGGCAGGAATCATCATCTCAAAGGGTTATAGCCAGCTTCATTCTGAGCTTTCGAGGCTTTCGAAAGACTTGGAAATGCTGGTGGAAGAATGGGAAATGGTCCTTCGAGACTCACCAGATGAGATCTGGTCTCCCAGTATCCCGGCTTTTCAAAGATCGAGCTTTTGGACTACAAAACACGCAACAACGCATCGGTTACACCGTGGAAACGAGCGAATGGTCACAATTGACTCGGCGGTGTCATCAGATGGTTCTCGACTTGGAGTGGTCAGACTACAGCCCCCACGAAACGGTTCGCTGAGCTGGTACGCGCACACATTGTCGGCCAGCGGATGGCAAGCAGTGTACGAGCTCTGGACACTTGATGACAAGAAGGTGCTCCATGAAGTACGTGTAGATATCTCTGAAGCTCACATGGCACGTGTGCTTGAAGGCTTTCGTGACCCCGTGTGTCTCAATGGTGCTGCTGGCTTCCTCGAGCTGGACAACACAAGCCAGGTCGCAGATTTTCACGTCGCATTCTCGCCTGATTTGATGCGTGTGCTCATCCTTAGCACCGTAGTTGTTCTTACACCGCTGCAAAGTCATCAGCCACGTACCGAATTCTCTACCAATATCAGGTATCTGGAGCCCTGGGGAGGATCGCTGAAACAAAATGGTTTAGATCTCAGAAACTTTTCAGCACCTACCTGGGGTTTCAGGGCCCTCTTTCACCCGACCGGGCAATACCTGTTGATCTTACGGCCGGGAAGCTATGAAAGCTGCGAATTCGCCATCTTTGGAACGAGCGACAAAGAATTAAGCACGCCCATGTGCTGCATGTCTCTTCCATGGGATGTACTGCCGTTCACCAATGACGACAAACAGCTGTACGGGCTATTCAGCTTTCATCCATCGAAGCCCATTCTACTGATCTCGCAGGTCAACTGTGTCTTTGCGTGGCTCTTCGATAGACCCGATGGATTGACGATTCAAATAAGGAACCATGGAATGAGCGAGATGGAGTTCTCCAGCTGCGGACGCTACGTCAAAGGCTACGAAAGCACATCGATGGGGTACATAGGGCCTACGACCCTTCTCGATCTCGGCGAAGCCTTCGAGGCAGCTGCTGAGCAGAGAAACCAAGCCGGCGAAACTACTACCGACACTCGTGTTCAAAGAGCACCTGGCCTCGGAGCTCTCCTGCGCCAGGGCGTCGAGTTCCGCCCGGAGGCGTTCCGGGAAGCCGGCGTGGCATACTTCCGACCACGAGGCACGGAGGCCAACGCAAGTATTCAGGCCATGCTCCTCCACCGACTTCACGATCAGCAGGCTGTTGTTCTACACACTCTAAGCAGCGACGGCTCGGCACAGGTGCAGACCTTGACCCGTCTGTCGCGGCAGCTCCTCGATCTCAATAATGCTATTCTGGTGCCTGTGCCTGCCGGTGGTGCCTCAGAGACGACGGATGGAGACGGGAAAGAAGATAGACCACGCCGCGTGCGTGTAGTGCTCACGCGTAAGCAGCACTGGTCTTTCTCGCTGGGTGACGAGCGGCCGGATACGGACCCCGTTGTGCTGGAGAGGCTTGAGGCGTCGATCCCGAAAGTGCAGTTTCAGCCGGCAGGGTCTAGAGGGGCGGCTATGCGTGGGTTAGAGGAAGGGCGGCGGCAGCTACTTTGAATAATGAAACGGTACGCATGTACATAAACACAACAATGCCGTGATGGCTTCAAAGATAACAGATAATTGCATTAGTAGAGATGACGGGAGCAACCAGGTGGGTGACTATCCTCCTGGTCTCCTTCAGAGACCAGGGGGCCACCAAGCTATATAGTGAAAAGAAGGCTGCAATAGAAACATCGTACATATACTACAACTGATTTGTCTGCTTGTACTGTCTCAATACCGGGCCTCCGTGGTTGGTAATACGATGGCTTGTCTAAGAGCTTGGACGCACATAATTTGTATCAATAAGAGAACGTGACAATTGGGGTTGGCGGACGGTGTGAGTACTTTTATTAGTCCGTGAATCGGGGAGAGAAAAAGCACACAAAAGATATGCGCCCGTAACCAATACTAGATAGAATTCAGTCCTACAGACAGCTCAGGCTTCGAGCCGTTGAGATAAGGCGGGCAACGCCCATCCGACCTTAGCCTTACATCTCATATGGAAATTATATAAAGCTCTTTTGCTCTCTTCGACTTCCACCCTATCTCAACAGAGACAATGTCACGGTACGTATATAAGGTAGTGCGAACGGTCAAGCGTCCGACTCGACAACGTTCTACTTTAGCTGTAAGGCGCTATCAGTATTTTAGCATAGAGCTGAATTGCTATTCCGTTGCAGTAGTGTAGCTACTGTGTTTTAAGTTTGTGTTACTACAGCTGGGCTATCCACCACGTCTGTTCTGCCCTGAGTTGGTAAAACTATGCAGTTCATGATGCTTTTAGAGATGCTTTTATGATGCCTATCTACAACACAAAAGCGCAGGCTAGGACTGAAATCTAATCAGCCAAACAGCCTACGATTTCTAGGATGGTGGTTACTTTATCACTTCACAGTTATGATCATTGTTCGCTCAAAACGTGCTGCTATTGCAATAGTTAAAAAGCCTACGCATTCGTGTACTAAAGAGCATGAGCTACCCTAAAATCGTATCCTCTCCCTTAGGCCGAGCTGGGGAATTGCTGTTGACAGGGTATATGGGCGATAGTGAATAGAAGCCCGTTTGCAGCCCAGTGCAGTTATAGCGTAGAGCTCAATGAATAGACCAATCGATTCTTGAATCTCGCAAATAGCCAAAGGAGGTCCAACGGACCTATACCGGTGTTATAAACTTAACCTCTCGGTCAGCTATCCTGGCTATCCAATGCGAATCAGGTATTCCTGGGACACTATTGTCATCATTATACCAGGATAGTCTTGCTAGCCTTTCTTCTTCGGGTAAAAATCTTGCTGGCTCGTCATCATTTCTGATGTGAGAGGGCGTCGCTAGCCACTTTTTCAGCGTATCGTTAACCATCCAGACAGCCGGATCTATCGGTCCCCGGTCTGGCTTCTTCTGGGCGTCGGCTCTACGCCTTCTGTCAGTCGATAGCGCCCGCTTTTTGTGAAGAATAAGCGCTGGTTGTCGTCCTGGCCGGATAGGCATATGATGATAGTGAATCCCCAATTCCATTCGTCCCTCTTCATTGTATTCTTGGGCGTTAGTAATCGCGGGGTGCGGCGTCCCAGTGCCTCCCTCGCTGGCATCCCACAACGCCTGTGCCTGTTTACACCATCTGAAATGTTGTAGGAATTCGTCCTTTCCATATATGCGGCCCAAGAAGCGGTACGATGCCTCGACAAATCCTGGCGTCCAGTCAAGGTGGTTTGCATCATGTCTCCAAGTGCTCGTGCAAGCCGCACACCATCTTCGATGTTCGACGTTTCTGGCATCTTCAACATCCAGCATAGTATATTCGCCGTTCTCGGATTTCTCGGATAGACGCTGGTAATATGGAAGTGCACATGCTCCCATAAAGTTGACCAGTCTGCGACGATCAGCCTCTAACTGGACGCGACGAGGTGGAGGCAGTTGTCTCGGGGCTATTTCCTCATATACTGCGTTTTGTTCCGCCCACTGTATGGCCTCAGGTGCGGCGAATGATTTAACCTCACTAGTCAGAACGAGCCTATGACATTGGCACAGCTTGCTTATCTGTTTATGTGGTCCATATGGCCCGGGCAAGAATTCCAAGGATCTGAGTTGGCGTGCATCAGCCTCACTTAGCCGATATCTATGTTTAGCGGTGCAGAGCTTTTCCAACCGGATCTCTTTATTTTGCTGAATGCAATCTATACAGCACCGCTTCCATGGCAAAATAGACACAAAACCGGCGAAGTTCCCGCAGAACCCACATGTTTCTGTACATAGCGCCTCGTAGAATTGAGAAAGCGATACGTGCTTTGCAAGACGCGTGCGTAGCAATGCGAGAAAGAGGTTCGACCCATGGGCAACGATGGCTCGGTATTCATGCAGGGAATCTACCAGGCTTCTGGAATATACATTGAGGCTTCGGAAGGCGACTAGCGAAGACATGTCTAGGCGAAGTATAATGCGGAGGAATATTTCGGGGGGCAAGCGGTCAAGAACACCGAGAGAGAGGCGAGACATGCGGTCAAGGACGTGGGGTGGCGGCTCCTCCCTCACATCGGACTGCGTGATCATCGCTGATCTGAATTTCTCTTGTGTCGCGGGCATGAACCAAATGGCAAAGCGAGAAAATTCTTGCCGATGGAGGCTCGTGAATCGAAGGATGGCATCGGTCTGTTCATCCGCGAAAGAATATTCTTCGGTGGACCAAGTTTGAGGATCATAATCCATAGTGGGCTCGTTTCCAACGATATCTAGAAATATATAATCCTTAAGAGTATCAAAATAGGCTGCCTAGGACTTAACGCAAGAAGTGCCTTTGGCAGTAGTGATCTTGATGACGAGGTGTGTGAGGCGTCTTTGCGACCAACTCGTCCTTACTCCAGCTTGGAGAAGGTTCAAGAATCGCGGGTCTAGGTCTTTGAGAGAAGAAACTTGAAGATGCTTTCGACTTAGACGAGCGTGCAGTGATCGAGTATCGACGGCGGATGCAAGAACAAGAAAATCCTATACGAAAAGAGATGAGAAGGTAATATTTATACTTACAGTCTAGACAGGGACAATGTGTGGTATGACGAAAACAAGTCATTTTACAAGTCTTCTCTTGGCTGCCGCCGTCCAGTAGTTTGATCCCTAAGAAAGGCGCATATTGTGACGCCTCCTGTACGCTCATGCCCACGGCTTAGATGGCAAGGCGTGATAGTGGTGGTTGGCTATTGGCTGGTATAAGGGCTGTCATCTCCGTAAGGGATGATAACGGTTCACGAGGGTAAGCGTCGCCATAGAGCTCTCGTCTTATGTATGAAAATTCCATTCTGATAGGCTAGGCACTTTATAAGTCCTGAGATGGTGAGATGCCCTCATGTATGGCAGAAAAAGGGATTTAGTATTTATGTTCTAGATCAGGCAACTTATGATACTCTCGAGAGCTAACCTGAATTGGCTAAGAGTGGAACCACGGGACTTCACCTAACGCATTACTTGATCGGGTCACGTACGAGTGCGGTATGGTACGAGATCTACAGCATGCATGGGTACGAAATAGCAGCCGCAAGGCGCTTCAATAGTCCTTACTGATACGTACTTCGTAGGGTTGTCCGCTCCTGACTTCGTTGGTAATTTGGCCGGCTGCACATGCCAACGCGCGGCCTGCGACAGATTGTCAATTCACGTTCCTTCCTATTTTCCAGGCTAGACTGCTTGGTACGTGATTCGCCTATCCCCCGTTTGTAGTAGGTCGGCCTGTGTACTCCGTACCGACACCGATAAGGCCATCGCGCTTCGACTTCGTCACCCCTTGCACCTTGCACGCCCACTCCCCCAGAGTGGTCCGACTGTAGACCACGTATATATCACGACAGCGCCAGTCAGCTCGCACACTCGAAACCGATGTGATCTCGCCCAACCGACGTCTCGTCCCCTCTCGCCCGCTTTCATGCGCCTTGGTTTGCAGGCCCGCTTCGTGCGGACACGCCCCGTGATTCTCGGTCCATAGGCCCGTCTGCGTTTGCGCCCGGACCTGGGCTTGCAGTTGTGGACGATGGCCGACTCGAGGGCCTCGACCGCGTTGACCCCGGCCGGCGTGGACAATGCCACGGCGGCACGGCCGAGGAACCGGCGAGCCCTCCGCAGCCATCGTGGCGGCAACACGGGAGGCGACAGCCCGTCGCCTAGCCGCGGCGTGAGCCCGATGCCTTCAGCGCGCCTCTCCAGCGCCAACGTCAACAGTAACATGAATATAAACATGAACGCAAACACCAACAACCAGTCGAGGCCCAAGCCCAAGCCCCAGCCTGCCGGACTGGCCAGTCCCATCAGCGACTCCTTCTCCCGCGGCTTGCTCGAAGGCTCATGGACCCCGAATTGGTCGTCGGTCCAGGACTTCGCCACCTCGCTGCTCGATGGCGGCTACAGCAGCGAGCCCTCGCGCCCTAATAGTCGGAGCGGCCCCAAGCCTCGTACGAATGCTTTCTGGAAAGGCTTGGGTGGTATGAACACGCTGACGGGTAAGTCCTCAGAGACCTGGGGGCCTGCCCCGCGATCGAGTTCGCGTCCCGCGCCGGGAGACATCGCCGCCGGTTCTCTTGCCGAACGAGAGGCACAGCTGATGGCGAGGAAGAAGGCGAGTGTGCTAGAGAGCCACGACGGCGTGAACGGCGGCTTGGACATCACTGGCAACTATAAGAGGAGGAATTCGGGTGACAACATGCGGAGCGTGAGCCAGCCGGCTATCGAAGAATTCCTTGTATATTTGCACCACGTACAGCCTACGGATACCTATGCCGGCATCATCCTCCGCTACAGGTGCATGGAGCATGCATTTCGCAAGGTCAATGGTCTTTGGTCCCGGGACAACATACAGGTGCGGAAGCATCTCCTGGTTCCGGTAGATGCTTGTGAGACTAAAGGCAGACCGTGCGATCCTCCTTCAATCTACTCCCGGAAGGTCGATCATCTAGCCACGACGCCCCTGGACCCCACCATCGGTAACTCCGGCCAGTCCAACATAGACGCACACCTTCACGACGACTACTTCAGATCCTTCAACGGGAAGACATCCGGACATGTGGCGCAGGAAGCGGACGAGCGACCGTGGACTCATGTACGGTGGGTGAAGCTCGATTCGCTCCAGGAGCCGGTAGAGATAGTGAGGGTGAAGCGTACGGCCGTGGGCTATTTCCCGCCCAGGAGAAAGAAGAGTATCCAAACCGTATCGGCACTCTCGACTCCGCGCCAGTCCCTTGAGTTGTCGAAGGCGGTCTCCGACAACTCTGCCATCATGGAAAGCCCCGCTGCGATCTCATCTAGGCGACAGAGCACCATAAGCGCAAGGCCCACGGCTTCCAGCCTAAGCCTTGGCTCGCCTGCGTCCGGCCGCAGCCGGGGCAACAGCGCGGGGCAAGTGGATGGGGTCCCGGCATGGATGCGGAAACCGGGCGGCGTGGGCTCGATGGGGAAGAGCGTCAAAGCGCCGGGCCCAGCCAAAGACTCCTTCAACACCTGGGTGAACAAGCGGCTCCCCGGTTTCAGTATCGACTCGTTGCCTTCCATGTCCGTCATGGGATCCGAAACGGCCCATTTCGGGTTCTCCAAGACAGCCGAAGAGAGCACGGGTATCGTAGAGAGCCCCTTCGAAGAGGGGCGCGACGCCGCGGTTTCCTCACGAAATGGCTTGGGCCTGGAACATGCTGCAGCATCGATCGAGACATGGCTGCGCGGGGCATGGGCCAAACGTCCCGGCACGCCGAAACTTGGCTCGCTACGTAAGCCCATGGACGACCTAGATCTCATCGAGCTCGCGGATACGGCTAGCGATGACGGACGGACGATTAGCACGCTTCGTGGGCCTTCTCATGGTAGCTTACTAGGCGACAGCTTGCATGGTTCGACGAGCCGCAGTGATGGAGAAGGGGCAGCATCACTGCGCGGGCGCTCTACGGCTCCGACAGGGGTGGACGGCAAAGGGAAGAAGGCGGACTAAAGGGCAATCTGGGCGCGATAATGCAGGGCTTTTCTTTTTTTGAAAGGCCTCTTTTTAGACGACGGTGCTCCCAAATTTACATACAATAGATGACCACCCCCAAAACTGGGCCTTTTCCTGCGCTGGGAGAGGTGTAGCCTGCATCATTATTCACGGCGTTATTTCTCTTTCTCCTCACGGTTGGGCCATAGGGAGCAGGCATATAAATTGGTTTTTTTTGTATATAATCCGTACATCTTCACATATTGGTACCCACAGATTCATACTATCTCGATGTCGCATGGAGTCGAAGGCGCTTTGTTAGTCTCCTAGATATACCTACACTCAATGATAGGAGCTACAGTGATTAAATAGGTAGCTATTTGTCCACCTAGAGGTATGAGTGCTTAATTAATCGACTTGTTATTATGAGTCCAGGAGCAGGAGAGGGCAGCCCCTGAATGCGCCTACCTGAGAAGTTAGCTGATAAGATAAGAGATCGGCAAGCTACCTATCGCGGGGCGCATGGGCGCTTTACATATGCAGGTACGGAGTACAATTGGGCAATTATATCATTCCGTTAGGCAAGAGAAGCAACTCTAAACTTTTCAGAATCTAATCGGGCAGGACCCCTTGCACCCACAAGCTGTTCGAACACCACGGCGCATCGCATTGCATTGCGCCTCTATCCGGTCTAACACGGGATTCCTAGGGTGTTAATTGCATCCCTAAATAGCACACGCGAAGAGCAGCGGCAGAGGAAAGCGTGATAGCTGTGCGCCGCGCGCTGGGATTGGACCAAAGCATTCCGGCGGGCATGCGCGCGCTCTCTGCAGCGTTGTGGTTCAATTGCGCATTCAATCTGAATTTCGAGGAGCAGAGATCTACAGTGATTCTCTAGGTGTTATGAGGCCAGGAGATTATCGACGACATCGCGATCCTGCTTGCAACGGAGTTACGAGACAACGAGCATTGATGACTAGTCGCGCGACGAGACACGAATCCATACACGAATTGGCGCAGGAGGATATCAGATTGCCCCAGACGGAAGAAATTAGAGACGCAAGAAAGAGTAATTAAGAGGAGGAGGAGGAGGAGGACAGAGGAGCTTGGACAGAGAACAGTAGAACGGGGGAGAGGAGGGAGGGGTAGAGGAGGGAGAGACGGATTTCCCTTTACACGCATACGTTCACACATACGCACGCGATCGAACAAACGAACCAACCAACAACATAGCACAAGATGCCCATCTGCATCGAGTGTCGACACCCGGTGCGGACGCTCTGGACGCAGTACTCGGGCGCCGGCGACGCGAGCTCCAACATCCGCCTCACCGTGTGCCGGAACTGCGGCCGCTTCTGCGACAAGTACGTCGAGCACGACTTTGTGGTGCTGTTCATAGATCTAGTCTTGATCAAGCCGCAGGTGGGTTTCCTTTCGATTGATCTTTTTTTGAGTTTGTTCTTGAGCGTGGGATAGTGTTGTGATTCATACAAGGCGAGGAGGCGACACGGATGGATGAGGGCAGAACTGGACAAGGAGAGGCGTGTTAAATCAATCAGCTACTGGGCCTTCATATCGTGGAAGCTGGGGAGACTGTGGGAACATATCGCTGATTGACATTGTAACAGGTCTATCGCCATCTCCTTCACAACACGTTAATGCGCGACTGCGATAAATTCGATGTACGTGCCCCTTACCTATCCTATACTCCTAGATCGACCATCTCTCCTCGACTCGCCGTTCTAGCGAACAAGCATGGCGCGAGATTTGGACGGCACGAACATTCTGCAGAGATATCGCGAGAGAACAAATCAGAGAACTAATCAGCCATCATAACAGCCATCCATAATACGGCTGGGCACGCTCCTCCTCCTATTCGACGTCTACCTAACATGGGCGCGCATCGAAAAGCAAGTCATTCCAGAATCTGCGAGGGCGTCCAGAGGAGGCAGTAATCTAGGCGCGCTCGCACAACAGCCCATCGTATTCCAATACATATTCTTCTGTACGAAAACCTCCCCTTTCCCCCCTTTTCCTTCCTCACATACTCTCCAACCATCAACCAACCCACAAGCTAACCATCCATCTCTAGTAATTCTATGCACATTCTCAACCCTAGCCTTCCACCTCTCGATCCGGTTCCTCACCTCCTCCCCTTACTCCCCTCTCTCCCTCCTCAACTTCCTCCCTCCCTACCCGCGCCCCAACTCCGTCTCGACCGCGCTCCTCGTCTCCTCCAGCACAAAACTATTTCCCATCCTCATGGTCATCTGGGACTACGACGTTCCCGCCGCAGCACGTGCTCTCGGTTGGGCCGTCGTGGCCAATAACGTCGAAGCTTTGGCCATCTTATTGGACTGCGGCTACGCAAGAGCCGTAGTACTTGCTGCGGCGGGTGCTGTGGCGCGCTGGGCGGTTGGGAGAGCTATACTTTGGTGTGTCGGATTGCATCATGCTGTGGATGATGATAGTGCGTATGCGGCGACGATCACGAGTGCTGCGGATGGTAGGGCGCTTTGGGCGCTCCTGGATAAGAGCAGGGAGTGGGCGGGGAGGTTGGCGGTTGGGTAGAAAGAGAGTGTGAGGGGGGTTTTCCATTTGGTTTTGGGATTTTATGGTGCTTGGAGTCCTTTATGAGAAGCAAGCGAATTAGATGGTGTTTTGCGTTTTTATTCTCATAATGGAATATCAATATATATGTGTGTACTTGTCTGTTAAGTCCAGGCCCACGCAACATCGGGACGAAAATAACAGCTACGTCATGATAGCAATTAGAAAAGTTTACTTTCGCATTGTATACATCTAGATAGATATAAACTTCTAACAGCCTGATTTGCTGTCAGCAATTTACAGTACAAGCCGTGAAACAAAGAGAGAGCCGGCGCAGTTGCCTAGCTGTTCATGCGTCCGCCCGTGTCTCCTTCTCTTGCTACCCAAAGTCAGGCAAGACAAAAATTCCATCGCCCCTTCGCCTCGGCTTGATTCTCCGTTTCGGGTTCCCTTCTGTGTAACGCCTGGAGATGGTATGGTTGTGGTGTAGTGGTGATCGTGGGAAGTGAAGGAGCCGCAGAGCCGAGGAACGGGTAAGGAACTAATGACGATGCCGATAGTGGTGCCGAAGTCGATGTAGAGGCCAATGTGATGATTATTGGTACAAAATCCCGCATCCCCCTATTCCCTTCCTTATCTTTCTTCCTCTCCCGGCCGTATTCATCTCTATATCGTCGAGTCCCTGGTCCAGGTACGGCTTGATACGGCAATGATTTCGTACTCGAAGACGGCTCCAGTTCTAGTCGTACTGGGCGGGCATTCGATTCATTAATGTAGTATAGTGTGAGTAGTATGATATCACGTCTCTTTTTGCAATATCAACACCAGGTTTCGTTTCGTACAAGGAGTATTTGTGTAGCAGGCGCAAAGGCTCTAATCATTCGAGATTCGAGAATTGTTGTTCTATGTAGTGGTCCGTTATTCGTGCTGGAAGCCAGCTTTTACGGTCGTCCGGCGCGGCTCGATGAGCGGGTGTAGCTGGGCCATGAAGGTCACGAACCACATCAGGTAGCAACTGATGAAGGCGATGATGAGCGATGAACGCCATGTCCTATTTGAATTGCGATCGTAAATGTTAGCGGCATTCTGGACTCTTGTGTTCTTGCGTAGCTTCTTGTCTCGTTCTCATATGTCTCTTCGCCTGTGCGCATCTTCGTTGCGGCAGGAGTATCATCCTTTCCTCCCTCTTGTTCCATCCACCCGCTCTAACCCCGCAAGCTCGATTTCTCCTGAGCGTTCGAAGGGATAGATATTTGTAGGGTGCTGCCTCCGCGGATACGTCGGGCAGAATTGTGTCGTATTAACATGTGGTAATGATTACTTACGTCTGGTTCTCACCCTTCGGCGAGAGGAACCATGCGCCGACGCACAGGGCGGCCACGACGACCAGGCCGATGAAGACGCTGTATCTATACCGTAGAATACCAGATGTCAGCCAGAGCTAAGACCCAAATATACCTCTTTTCCCGCGTCACGTTTCACATCGCGTCGGGGGTCGATCGGGAACAGCGGGAAGTGCGAAGTTGGGTTGATCGGATGGGCGGACGTACCCTTGCGCCATTGTTTCGATTTGAATCTCGAGATTTTTCGCGGCAGTGAGATGTGGATTCTCTATGCTGAAGACGGATGTCGAGAAGGCGAGATGCAATGGGGAGAGCGTGGTTGTCGAAAGCTCGTTATGTCCGATTGAGCTGCCTGGATACAAGTGTAGACGTGCAATCCCGAGCAAGCTCCAAGCTGTTGCAGCGCCAAGACTCCCAAATTGGCTTAGTCATGCAGGTTGGCCCACTGATCTTACGGACCTGTTTAGGAGTTACTCGTGTAGGTAACCGCAAGGATCCTGTAACATACAACCTAGTAACAGACAATACTCCGTACAGACTTACGAAGTACGAAGTACGAAGTACGAAGTACAGGAACGAAAATTGGTATCTTCATACCTGGTAACACATCTTGACTTAACAGCAACCAGCGATGTATTATCATTTTCTTCTTATCATTAACATTTATATGTCCTGGTATATAATTCAATGTCCACCGAACTATATCAGTTACTGGCGTCCAATTCTAATATATAGCCACATCCCCTAAGTGTTCTATCCTCAAGCATCGTTCTCATACTTCAACCCACTCTGCTTCCTCACGGCACCATAAATCCCAGCAATATCCCCCTTCGACCCACCAGCATGGTCCGCCACAGTCTGCAAGTAACTATCGCCGAGCTTCGCGAGCTTGAGATCAACCCCCACCGCAGCGGCCATGTTGATGGCGTGGCCGGCGTCCTTGCGCGCGTTGTCGGCGGAGAAGAGCGGCTCGTCCATCTTCCAGTAGACGCCGTCGACCATGCGGGCGGCGTACGCGCTGTGCACGCCGCCGAACAGCAGGTCGACGAACTGCTTCACAGGCTCCACCCCAACCCCGGATTTTTCTCCAAGCGTCAACCCCTCGCCCAAGACCGTCACCATGTTCAGGATGAAGCTGTTCCCCAGCAGCTTCAGCTGCAGCGCTGTCTCCGGCGCGCGGTCGTCGAATGGGATCTCGGCTCGCCCCATCACGCCTGTGAAATACGGCCGGAGCCTGTCGATTGCGGATTTGGTGCCTGCGGGTACGAAGCTGAATGAAAGAGTTAGATTCGTATGTGTTTGTATGTTTATTCATACGTGTGTATAACATGTTAAGGATAAATAGTGTAGTAGATAGGTAAGTGACTTACATGAGCTTGCCAGCATCCGCCATGGCAGGCGCTCCGAAGACAGGACTCGCGACGAATTCGGCCCCTTTCGCCGCCAAGTCGGCGGCGACTTGCTTTGTCGTATCAGGGTGAATAGTAGAGCAGTCGACGACGACCTTCCCCGTGACGTCGGATTCAAGGATGGCGCTGACGGCCTCCTTCACGGCCGCGTCGTTGCTGACAATGTTGAAGATGATGTCGGCCTTTTTCACGCCTTCTGCGATGCTGCTGACGACTTCCGTCTTGCCGGCCGGGAGACTGGCTGCTAGGTCCTCGGCACGCTTTTTCGTCCGGTTGTAGAGGATCAATGGCTTATCTAAGTTGCCTTTTTCCACTAGGTTCTTGGACATGGCCTATTTTACGTGTTAATCACTGATTGAGCGACTGTGTATGGCATAGCATGAGTGAGAGGCGATGAGGTGAGGTTGGGACTTACCCTGCCCATGTTGCCCAGGCCAATGAACATCAGCTGAGGAGCCATGATGAATTACTTTCGGTCGTATCAATAGACTTGAGCAGTAAATACGATTTTCGATGGTATAAATTGTGAATTGACAAATTTCGAGATGCTTCAAGGTTGTGGTAAAGGGGCTTGTGGAGGTGGTTCCGGTTGCCGGTATAAGCCAGAGGCCGATGACGTTTGGAGATGCACTTGTTAGCGGAGATGAGTGTGTAACGAACCACAACCGCAATCTTCGGCGTCGCTCGGATTCTTGAAATATATATAAAAAATTGAATCACGATATTTCTTCTGAAGTCTTCAATTACGAAATACGAGATATCTCTCAAGTCGGGTTTTCTATGATCCTCAGAAAGCAATACTCCCAAGTCTTCGTTCTATAAGTCGGGTTTTATATCACCCTCAAGAAGCTCGGGAGCCAGCCCCGCAGACCAGCTTCCCGCTTCCCGTGCTTTATCGCGATCGGAATTTACGAAACTCAAAACCCATCCAACCATCCCACTTTACCGCACATTACTAAGGGTTCGCTTTCTTCGGTTTAGTCTCCGCCAGACTGGCACCGAGCTTTCACGATAACACCGACGTTACGTTCGTTCTTCGGCCTTAAGATGGTCTGGCCGCTGGGACGAGCTTACTAATTTATATAATCGCATATGCATACCTACTAATTGTCCCGAATCAACTCATCGTGTAATTTTAGCGGAGGGTAAAGTCGTACGATCCAAGGAATCGAGCAGGGCGAGACGAGCGCTATCCGAACCCGTCATGGGGGCTCTCGCGCATCATCACGATGTGGTCTCGTAATGGGCTGCCGCGGCTTACTCAAGCCCGCCTCTCACGACCACAGCCACGGCTACAGTTACAGCAGCTGCATCTAGCGCCGCCATTCCTGGTCGACGACTACATCCCGCGTTATCAGCTGCTCTCCGAAGTTGACGCAGCGCGCAAACGCTCGCAGGCATACGCGCATCTGCAGAACTGCAACCTATGCCCACGCCTCTGCGGCGTGAATCGCTATGAGACCACGGGCATGTGCCTGATTGGCGAGAACGTCAAGGTCAATGTCATTGCGCCGCATTTTGGCGAGGGTACGCTATGCCTGTCCTTATTTGTCTCTATTTTCTCTTTCTTTTGCTATCTGCTGCCGTTGCTGGATTGTATCTGTCTTATATGACCGTCCGTATGTTTTCAGTGGTAAATGATAAGTCGGCTTATATAGGTTAGATAGTCTGCCATCTTACATGTGATATTATGAGGCCCAATATATCCAAACACATCAAACATGAACCAGATGCTAGCAAATATGTAGTCAACCTGAGGATGACCAAACCGACTAATACCATCTCACAGAACCATGCATCCAAGGGCACAACGGCAGCGGCGCGGTCTTCTTCTCAGGATGCAACCTACGCTGTTCCTTCTGCCAGAACCACTCCATATCTCACCAGCGGGCCGGCTTCGACCTAACCCCCGAAGCTCTCGGGGACTGGTACATCAAACTGCAAGACGTCGGCGGGGCGCACAACATCAACCTCATCACCCCCGAACACGTAGTCCCACAAGTCGTCTTATCCATCCTTTCCGCGCGGTCCAAGGGTTTGAAAATTCCCATCGTGTACAACACCTCCGCCTTCGACTCCCTGACTTCCTTAGAACTGCTAGACGGCCTCGTGGACATTTACCTACCGGATTTCAAAGTCTGGTCCCAAGCCTCCTCAAAACGATTGCTGAAGGCCGATAATTATGCAGCTGTGGCGAGGGAGAGTATCCGCGCCATGCACGCGCAGGTGGGCGAGTTATGTTTCTCCTGCGATGGGATCGCGAAAAAGGGGCTGCTGGTCAGACACCTGGTCATGCCGGGCCAGGGGGACGAGGCGAGGGAGATTGTCCGGTTTATTGCGCAGGAAGTGTCGCGGGATACCTTTGTGAATATCATGGAGCAGTATCGGCCTGATGCGCATGTTGGGAAGCCGAGGCGGGGGAATACCAATACCGCTGAGAAGAAGAAGACGAAGGATGGTGGGGATGAGACTGGGGACAGTGCGAAGGGCGGTGGGGATACGAATGTGCGCTATGCGGACATCAATCGCCCTGTGACTTCGGATGAAGTCGCTGCTGTGAGGAAAGCTGCGGAGGACGCGGGCCTTTGGCGGTTTTGTGATCCGCCTAGGCATGATGGGTTTGCTATATAGCCCATAATCGCCATGTTTATACATATTCGACACTTTTTACGTGTTCTCATAAGGGGTTTATGCTACGGGTGACAGTAGCCGGCCTATGCCGCGAGATAATGAGAGGCTAGTGCCCCCAAGGGCACACGGCAATTCGGCAGCACAGAGTCGTGTATCCGTATAATAACATTAGCCCTTATATATAACCTAACAAGGAGTATAGTCATAGTCTAGGATCCGGCCCTGATGTTGATTTAGAGAATCGCCACTATGATAGACTTGGATGAGTATAGCTATACTCTGGCTCCAATAACTATCCTAAATAACCTTGTTAACACTAAGGTGATGGGATCCTTCGAAGTCACCACCGTATATCGAATAGCGGTAGTAAGACATGCGCATAGCTTCAGCCGTGCAGCGGGCAGTAGTATTTCATACTACAAACTTTGATATTCCCCATCGTATAGAGATGACATTTTCGACAGGTGCTTCAGAACACCTAAAAATATGGTCAGACTCCCCATATTATAACATTTGTTGCGGTGGTCAGTAGTATATCACGTGGATATTAAGACGTCGTGAGTGGCTGTATATTAGCATGCGTTCTGCTTTAATGTTTCCCCAGTGACTCGAAACTTCTGGCTTCGATCATGACTTCAACGGGCAGCGCCGTCGTTTACGCTTCCAATACTATGTGATTAGTTGAACCTTTTTCAAGAATACTCACTCGCAAATTAGGTATGCCTATTTCTTCACACTTTATATCGCGTTCCTATATATCATGAATGCAATTCAGGCAGGGAGATACGCACGCTGGTCGTATACAATGAGCTTGAAGTGATATCGTGATATCAATCACTGAAGATCTAGCCTGTTTGCAGATCGATGATATGTCTACAAGCGGAGGAATAATTCTTAAGACTTGAGAGCAATGTTCGTACACATCTTGATTGTTGATTATATTCGCTTTCTAGAGCGCAGGTAGTTAATTTTGAACAAACGCTTATTGCGTATAAGAGTCCGTGCCGAGGTAATTCTCTCACGCCCCCTGAACCCTGAATGTCCTTCCGCTTGCTGTCTTTCTCTCTTTCTCCTCGTTCTCCGGTCTGGCACGGCGTAGAACTAGGAAGAATTAGCGCGAACCGCGACTCATCATACACAGCAGGAAATTTAGCGGGAAGTTTACCTTGGAGAAAGTCTGCCGTCCTTCTTCTCATACGAGAGTGAATGTATGCCTGGCTTGGTTAGAATTAAACCCTGCCACGACATTCGGAGCAAATAGTACCTTTGATGCTTTGATATGGTAGTGGAAATAATCCCGGAAAGTCTGGATGTGGGAAATAACCTCGGGCATTCGCTGCGGGGTCAGATGTCGGGGAAACAAGACTGTTCTGGTCAGTAAACTCCTTGTTCATGCCACGAAGCCATATCGTACCAAATGTTACGTATCCAACTTCCCCGCCAGATGATCCCGTCACGCCGGGAACTCCCTGCAGCTCCAGGGGCGGGTCATTTCTGAATAGCACTTGCGGCGCATTCTGGATTGCTCTTCTTCGCGCGTCGACAAACTCTTGGATGAAGACCTTCCCGAATACTCTATCGGTTTCCTCGCGGAAAATGGTACTGAAGATGACGGTCACGCGATCATGGCTTGCCTTGACATAGATGGCTTCTTCGTCGCGATAGTGAATTGCCATGACCTCGCCGCCTTCTCGAACACCCTGCGGTGCCTCCTCGCTTGTGTACTTAGACGCAGCCTCCTTCAGCTTGTAATGCTCGCTATAAGCGTGCTCGAACGGGGCGGCCATAGCATTGCGTTTTAGTAAGGATATCTTCCGAATAAGCTCATCTCGGTCCTCTAGCCAACACGACATCATCAGCACCCGAGCTATTTCAGTCCTTTTCGGCCAGTATGTCTTGTTCCAGTGTCCTTCATACCTTTGGCAGCGGGCAGGTTCTCGAGGTCTACCAGGACAGAGAAGTCGTAGCCGGTCTCGGGAGCAACGACGTATTGGCCGTATTCGCGTTGTAGGACGTCCTCAGCGCCATACTGGACTAGCTCCTTGAAGCACCGGATCTGGAGCGACACGAGGATCTGGGTCTTCGTTTCGGGGGTCGAGATGTGGAAAGTGACGCCATCGAAGTCGGAGACGGTCTGGTCGATGTGGGCGGGCGCTGCTCTGCATTGCGTATTTCATCGGTTTAGGCTGGCTGGTTGACTGCATCACGGATCGGAGTGTCTTTAACTCACCCAGAGAATCGCTCGGTCAGGACAGACTGTATCAGCACATTTTGGTAATCTAGGAGCAGCATCTTCGCATTGGCTGTGCTCGGTCTCTTGGCGCTGAATGGGCTGGGCTGCACGGTCGATAGCAGGTTGAATTATACGGAGTCGCAGCGCAGGCAGTGGAGGAGGATTGAAGGAGGCTAGATGCGGTGCTGTAACCGCTGCCGTTGAGCTTTTGGTGGGGCTGTGATGCTGCTGCCCGCTTACGTCGTTTGGCCCTTGGCTGTACGGAGTAGGCATCTACTGTGGGGATTCGTCGAGGCCTAAGAAGCACTAACTGTACCTGGAGAAGATGGCGCTAGATTGTTAGAATAGCGGGGATGGTCTGTGCGCAGCAGCTCTAGATAGTGGCCCTTATCGCCCTGGTTCTCCATAAAAAAGTCCTGGTACTGGACAATTTCTAGTGGACGCGATGTCTATCGTCTTGGTATCATTCTATTCTACGCCAGACTTCCGTACCGAAACTGGTCGCAGCCATGGTCAAGTCATATTTGTAAGAGGAATTGACGACCGCATCCTCTCTTTACTTATGTTTAATTAGCTAATGTATCCATAGAAAATATGAACATGCGAAATCTTTTGGCCTTGTAACTTCCGGCACCTCGAACATCCTCTGGACCTCCAAAGATGGCAGCAGCACGGGCGCCGGCCAGGCCATTGTGGCTGCGAACGAGGAGCTCATAAGCTGGGATATCAAGACTGGCGACATATTAAATCGATGGAGCGATGCGAGCTGTACGGCGCAGGTCACCGCCGTCGCGCAGAGCAAGATCGACAGGGATGTCTTTGCAGTCGGATACGAGGACGGCAGCATCCGGCTATGGGACAAATACGGGTCCGTTATTGTCAGCTTTAACGGCCACCGGTCGGCCATCACGGTGCTTGCTTTCGACCGATCCGGCGTGCGGCTGGCCAGCGGCTCCAAGGACACCAACGTCATTGTCTGGGACCTCGTTGCCGAAGTCGGCCAGTACAAGCTTCGGGGCCATAAGGACCAGATTA
This sequence comes from Nemania sp. FL0916, assembly GCA_022578715.1. NCBI lineage: Eukaryota > Fungi > Ascomycota > Sordariomycetes > Xylariales > Xylariaceae > Nemania > Nemania sp. FL0916. The sequence goes on along the minus strand of MU390374.1, from coordinate 30,340 downwards.
CGGGCTTGCAGTTTGTCGAGCCGCAGGAGGAGGTGGCCGAGGAAGATGGCGCGCAGGCTGTGGTTCTCGATCGCACCGCAGATTCATCTGAAGGTTTTCTGTTAACCACCGGCAAGGATTCACTAATAAAACTTTGGGATTTGAGTTCGAGGCACTGCATTGAAACTCACATTGCTCAAACAAACGGCGAATGCTGGGCTTTAGGTCTCTCTCCAGACTATAGCGGCTGCATAACAGCAGGGAATTCCGGAGAGCTCAAAGTCTGGGCCCTTGACGCGGCTGCTCTTGCTTCATCTCGGCATCGAGTCGATCTGCCTGCAAATATGCAATACCTACACGACAGGGGAACATTATTTCGACAGGGAAAGGACAAGGCTATCGAAATAGTTTTCCATCCCCGTTTCGATTACTTTGCCGTGCATGGACTAGAAAAAGCCACAGAAGTATGGAGGATACGGTCTGAGTCAGAAATAAAAAAAAGCATGGCACGAAAAAGGAGGAGGAGGCGAGAAAAGCTTGCGCAAAAGAAGGAGAACCAGGCCGAGGACGATGCACCCATGGACGAAATAGAAGAGCAAGAAGAGAATGTCAGCAAAGCCGACGTCACAGATGCCTTTGCCCAGCACCTTATTATTCGTACAGGCGGCAAAGTGCGCTCCGTTGACTGGGCCGATATTACAGGCAAAAAGAAGTTACAACTGGTTGTTGCTACAACGAATAACCAGTTGGAGTTATATCACATCCCATTAAAGCAAAAGAGCTCCAAATCAAAGGACGAAGATGCCCCAGATTACGAAAGAGCCCTATCTGTAGAGATCCCTGGGCACCGCGCAGACATTCGATCATTGGCTCTCAGTTCTGACGACAGGCTCCTGGCTTCCGCATCAAACGGATCTTTGAAAATTTGGTCAATGCTGACACAAAAGTGTGGCAAGACTTTAGACTGCGGATACGCGCTTTGTTGTGCCTTCTTGCCGGGAGACAAACTGGTGGTTATCGGTACGAAAAACGGCGAAATTGAACTATTTGAAGTGTCAACCGGTACGCTGATCGACAGCGTCACAGCCCATGAGGGTGCAATATGGTCTCTTCAGGTTCATCCTGACGGTAGATCGCTTGTCTCGGGAAGCGCTGACAAATCGGCCAAATTTTGGAAAGTCCAGGTTGTTCAGGAGCCGGTCTTAGGCACAACGCGGACGACACAGCGTCTCAAGTTGTCGCATGCGAGGACACTGAAAGTCTCAGATGATATCCTAAGCCTGAAGTTCTCTCCTGATGCCAAATACCTAGCCGTTTCTCTATTGGACAGTACTGTGAAAGTATTTTTCACCGACACCCTAAAACTATACTTGAATCTTTACGGCCACAAGCTGCCGGTCTTAGACATGGATATCTCATACGACGGAAAGTTGATAGTGACATGTTCAGCAGATAAGACGGTCAGGATATGGGGCCTCGATTTTGGAGACTGCCATAAAGCGATAATAGCACACCAAGACAGCATCCTCCAAGTCAAATTCTTACCGAACAATCGCGAAGGGAATGGTCACCATTTCTTCAGTGCTGGCAAGGACCGCACCGTGAAGTACTGGGACGGCGACAAATTTGAGCAGATCCAGCGTCTACACGGTCATCACGGCGAGATTTGGGCGCTGGCTATAAGCCGCAGCACCGAGCCTCCATTCATCGTTAGTGCCAGTCACGATAAGAGCATCCGAGTATGGCACGAAACAGATGAGCAAATCTTCCTTGAGGAAGAGAGGGAGAAAGAAATCGAGGAGTTGTACGAAAGTACATTAACAGGATCACTCGAGCAAGATGCCGACGAAGAAGATCAGGAGGGCGAGGTCGCAGCTGCTACGAAGCAGACATCCGAAACACTGAATCACGGCGAGCGCATTGCAGAGGCCCTGGAGCTTGGCATGGCAGATTTGCACGTCGTCAAGGAGTGGGAAGAGGCAAAAGCAGCCAATCCCCACGTCGGCCCGCCTCAGCGTGACCCCATGTTCATGGCGCACGGAAACATCTCTGCTGAGGAGTACGTGATGAAGGTGCTATCGCGGCCGGCGGCGTCCGCACTGAACGACGCATTACTTGTATTACCCTTCGCCTCCATCCCGATGCTCTTCACCTTTCTCAACATCTTCGCCACCCGGTCCATGAACATCCCCCTTACCTGCCGCGTCCTGTTCTTCATGCTGAAGACGCACCACCGCCAGATCGTAGCCAGTCGGACCATGCGCGCCATGCTCGACAGCATAAGGACGAATTTGCGACAGGTGCTCAGGAAGAAGAAGGACGAGATGGGATACAACATAGCCGCTTTAAAGGTGGCGGGGATGCAAATCCAGGAGAACAGTGTCAAGGACTACGTGGACGAGAACTGGGACGATGGTACAGATGAGCAAAACGTCAGGAAGCGAGCTTTTGTACACGTTTCGTAATTCTTGTACTACACTTTTCGCCACTGCGCAAGGGATGGATAGTAGGCAGCAGTATATAGAAAGTAGGTAGAGAAAAAAAAAGCATGCAAATGTTAGGTGTACACAAACAAATCATAGCCCCCCTGTACGCGAAATCTTGATATCGATCCATCCCGTTGTCGGAAGTCGGACAAACCCGCTCCCTAATTATCGGTATCGACATCACATCCCTGAACTTCGGCTCAGGACCACTCTCGCCGTCGTCCAATGAGTGAGTGACTAGTATGATCAAACTCATCGTTAGAATTCTTGTACAACACATGGAACCCGACAATGCAAACCGGCAATCTCATCAAAATCCACACGAGGCCACACTGTATTTATACATCATCTTTACCCTGTAGTAAGTTCAGTAAGGTACAGTAAGTACCAAGCTGCACGATCAAAACTCTATCTATCCATAGGTAAAAGCCAATTAAGTCGATTTAACTTCAACCAAAACCCAGCAACAACCAACGACATCGGAAAAACAGATAAACATATATACGTATATCCACACGTATATGCAAATATCAAGCCTCACCACGTACCTCTATAACCTGTTCCCTATCGCCGATGCTTTACGTCAAACAACTCTTCTCAACATAGCCCCAATCCGAGTCCACAAATTACAGCAGGTATGGAAAAAGGAGTACCCGGTTGGCAGTGGCGCATATAAAAGATCGAGCATATCATACAACACCTTACAAATGTGGATTATAGGATAGGGTCCGGTCACAAAGTCCAAATTGTCTGGGGACATGCATGGTCATACTTCGTAGCCCTCGAATAGAAATGGTGTTAAGAACGAGTTTTGGCAACGCCAACAAGGTCGGCGAGAGATATTTAGAAGTACGCTCGAAGAGTGGCATGATAGCATCTCATTGAGTAATTTACATGCCTTTCAACATTGTGCTTGGCTATGCTTCGTACTGATCTGTTCTATCTGCGAGGGTCGCCAGGATGCAGACCCTTGAAGAATCTCCCAGACATGGCTATGGGAGATACCTTCATTCTAGTATGACTATCTGTGTCCTATTGTCGTGAAAAAACATCGCTTATGGTTGTAAAAGCCGCCACTCTACAGCGTTGCAGTCCGCACTGCCGGTATGCGCGAGGTCTGTCAAAATGCAGGACAAGCCAGATTGCACCCTGTGGGCTTAAGAGCCCTGTCTTGCGGACCAATTAATCGTATAAGCTGGCGGTAATCAGTGCTCCGACCACCGGAACCCGGATTGAGTGCAGGTGTTGAGGTCGGAGCTGAGATGATGGAGATGATCAGACGGATGAGCTGGCTAGCTAGACTCATGGTTCTTCATCCGTAATTGAGTATCCGCGCAGATGGATATTCTGGTAGTCAAAACGCCGTTAACGCCCATTGCCAACAAGAGCTGAAAGGGCAGCATGTACAAAATGCCAACATGAAAAATGCAGTTCGTCTATATGAAGTGAAAAACGTGACTCGAGTGCGCATCAAGTGGCGAAAACCGCAGCATCGCATCCATTAGGTATTATTGTTGTCGATTTCCTCGAACAGGCCTGCCACGCCCCCGATTGGAATATTCCCTACCCGGAAGATCCGAAATCTGCCGAGGCGTATGCATGTGTAAAACGCTATTTGGGTACATGAGTTGTAGACTTCGGCTCAGTAAATGATGCTACATCTGCTGGTAGGAAGTGAACTGAGTAGAGCCAGACGGGTAAACATCCGACGGCCCAGCGAGCGGTGATGCAAGTCCTGCAGGCCCCGGACGGATTTGCGGTAAACCTGATGAAGGATGCCCCTGAGTCTGCATCACAATCGGGTTGTTTGAGAGAAACCCTTGAAAGAAATCGTCGGATAGCACGGGCAGCTGCGAATGAAAAGGATAAACAGCTTCATCGAATACAGGCCCACTCGAGGGGCTGAACGGCGCCGTCGCCCCTGCTTGATTGGAATTCGGAGAAGGACTGTCGTTCCAATTCTGCTGCTCGGGGCTATTTGTCAGCGAGTGCTGATTGTTTACATCCAACCCAGTGCTCGTAGCATCAAAAGGGGAGCGGGATCGGGAATTTCTAGAGGGACGGACCGAAGTCTGCGATACCCCGTTTGTAGTTGGGGCCCCAGATACATTTGGACGAGCCGACGGTGGGGTAACTCGTGCTCGATGCCGAGATCTTCGACGGCGATCATGTTCGACCGGGGACGAACGACGTTCATGCGTACTCCACGACAGGCGCGTGCTATGGTTGTGGTTGTCAAATCTCCTATTGATACCTAAGGTCGCTCGATTGCCCGGCCCTGCGTCCGAGGATTGACTTTGTAGGCCAGTTAGCAAGGCGCACTGGAACTGATGTTCGTATCCTGTTACATACCCTGATGGCTGATCAATATTTGTATTGGTTGTAGACTGCCCGCGCAGAGAGGTCGGTTCGGCCTCCAGAGCATCGCGTGACTGGCTTCGGTTGTGCCCATGATAACCGGGAAACTGCTGTGCAGTTACGCGGTATGGAGGAACGTAGTCTCGACGAGCACTTATACGTTGAAGTTCTGAAGGTACTTTGTCCCTGCAGTAGGGGCAACTGTCCGACTCTTGGAACCATTTTTTGATACAATGATCACCGAACACATGCTTACATTTGGGTAGCCTGAGCGGCGCCTCATTGATGCCCTCAGGATTCTCTACACCAAAATCATTGTAACAGATTACGCACGCTATACAACGTTAGCACAAGGCCAGAATGCGATCGTGAAAACACTTACTCCTCTCGCTCTCTGGTAAATCAGCTATGTTGACGCTCTGTAGAGAGGCCAGAGCTTTTTTAGAAGCTACTTTCTTGACGGACGGACCGCCCCTCAACAGCCGACCGGGACCGTCCCGATCCGCATTTGCGTTCCGAAAGTTCTCGGCGAACTCCACTATATCTATATCCCGCGCTCGCCGGAGTAGGACTGCGTTCTCGCCTAGCCAGTCAGACGATGAACTAGTGATTCGTGGCATAGATCGCCTGGCCCGGCCCATTCCTGCGGCGGTAGCTCGCCGTATCTCGACCGGGCTTAGAATGCGGCCTGGTAGGTCATTGGTCCGTTGAGGTGCGGTGGATGGCGGCGCCGGAGGGGAATGTGAGGCTGTAGTTAGTAGAGGCTGTGTTAGATCTTTCTTCCTCGCTTGACGTGACACTCGGGACGACTTACGAGGGGGAGAGCCGGCGCCATCCGTCTGACCAGTAACTCGCACCGCAGATTCTGGGCCATGGTGAGGCAACGGCGGTTGGGTGTTCTGTTGGGTGTTCTGTTGGATGTTCTGTTGGGTGTTATGCTGGTTTAAGATATGGGGAAACAGATGAGGCAGCTGCTGAAAGTATCCATTGTTGCTGTTGTCGAGCCATGGTGCCTGGCTCATCTGTGCTGGGACTGAACCTCCAGAGGGTCTCGAGACCGGATGCGGCAGAGGCAGGGCAGGATGCGCATGGTTTGAAATGCTGCTTGCTCTCTGGGCTTGACGGTTGTGAGGCTGCTGCGTGTTCGAGAACTCGACTTGATTAGGGCTTGCAAAGGTCCCCTGGTTCTCGTAGGAATGTCTGCCGTGAAAGCGAGGCGGCGGCAGCACGGTAGGCCCTGTTTGATACAAAGGCAGCATCCGCCGTGAGTAGGCGTCTATAGCATATGCATTGGCATGGGAAATGTTCGGGAGAGGTGGCATAGGACAGGCTGTGTGCTGCTGCTGCTGCTGCTGCTGCTGAGAAGGCTGCTGTTGCTGAGAAGGCTGTTGCTGCTGAGAAGATTGCTGCTGCTGAGAAGAAGGCTGCTGTTGAGAAGACTGTTGCTGTTGAGAAGACTGTTGGTTTGGCGGTATCGAGCCTTGGGGTTGAACCAGCGGATCCTGCGAGAACGGCGAGAACGAGGCCACAGGCGGACGCCAGCTTGGTGGGTTGCGAGGACCCCAACCAGTCCGGGCGTTGGTTTGAAAAGCCGGGTCAAACTGCTCGAATCCGCGGGTTGGAGAGGCCATGGAAATGGAGGGCTGGTAATTATTACGCTGCTGCTCGGCAGCCGCACGTAGGGCGGGGCAACGAGATGCTGAAGACGGAGATGAGGCGCTGCTGCTTGGGTAAAGATGATGGTGGTGAGGGTGAGGATGAGGGGGGGTGTAGTGAGAATGCAAATTAGAATGCGAAAGTGAATGAGGGTGAAGATGCGGACCAGGACCAGGATGATGGTGGTGGTGAGGATGGTGCATGGTGAAATCCATCTGAGAGGAATCCATGCCGGGTCACGAATAGACAGCACCGGCCTGTTTCGGCAGGGACGAGGGCGGAGAGGGGCGTTACTTCCCTCCCGCTTGATTCCAACACTGGGTTCGAAACTGCCTCGGACGGACACACGCATGCACACACACTCTCTCTCTCTCTTACGCACTCACGCACACAGCAACACAATATATTTCAATGGGGAGAGGGGTCGGGCGTTTGAGACGGGATCTTCGACAGCTCTTAGTCGCTGAGCTAGTCCATGGACGTGGGCCGTATTACCGGACAGGGTTGTTTGAATGAGCTGTCCAAAGACCGAAGACTCCGAGTTGCCAGCAACTTGAGCGCTTGGGTGCTTGGGTGTGTCGCCGGAGGGGCCTCGCGCTCTCGAAGCAGGCCAGCAGACCGACGGAGACGAGGAGCAGGAGCGGGAGCGGGAGAAACACACTGGGAAGAAAAGCACTCGAGGAATTTGGAAGACGAGGTGACCGGCTACCTGTTGGCCTGTCCGTGGTTGGCCGCAAGACCGGAAATATGCAAGCGTTGGAGCGAGCTGGAGTACCCGGGGCGCATTGGGCGTTGGTGGGATGTTGGACAAGCCAGCAGGGTTGCCAAGCTGGTCGAATGCGGTAAAGAGGCAAGCAGCCAAGGGAGAGACGGAGAGACCAAGGGAGAGACAGGATGCCTACGCCGGACGAGGCGTGAGCAACGGTTGACTAGAGATCAACGACGAACGACGGATAACGAACGACGATGACAGGCTCGGGGCTGTACGATGCATGAGCACGAGAGAGGGGGCGACGAAGAGAATGGAGAGACGGCGACAGAGAGAGAAGAACAAGGAAAGCAAAGTAATTAAACCGCAAGTCTTGCAGCGATGCCTTTCTTTGCAGCCAGACTTTGCATCCAATTCCGCTGCCAACTTTGCCCAACGGGCTTCGGCTTGCACTTTACTGTGAGACTAGCCGCGAAGCCTGGTGACGAGGCCTAGCTCCCTGATCTATTTGCAAAGCTTCGTACGATTTGAAGCTTTGTTTGGAAATCTAACCGCAAACCGGGCGCGGGAGCTGTAGTATGACTGTGGTCTTGTCCGGTAATAGCACACGAACAATAAAAACCAACGAGCACAGCAATGATAAGTGTAAGTAGATTATTTTTTAATTTACTTATCTATTTATTCGTACAGTACAGTACTGAGTACCACGAGGAACAAACTGTTGGACTTGGGGAAATGTATGCACATACAGTACTCATGGCCCACCGTCAGCATGTTCAGCAGGGACCTACCTGATCTATGTAGGTACATGTACTTACTCGCAGTCCTGTCACAGGTCTCCATTTCAGCGGCCGGCTGGTAACAGAGGGGCCAAAGTTCTGGCAGGGGAATTATTCGGGAAACAGAGATGTCCGATTACCTTGTGGCACCAGGAAGATGGACGGACAGGGAGTACTAATATCTAGTTACCTAATACTGTAAGCTATCGCCAGCCCAGTACGACCTTTCCTCGCTCCTAGCAATTTGATCCTAGACAGCTAAAGTACGTACTTAGGCTTCGCCATTGGAACGCATATAGTGCTTGCATAGCACTATGATAAACTTAAGATCCACTGATATCCACGCCACAAGGACTTACTCCAGCAAGCTTTGCTGTAAAGCCAAACATTGTATGATGTGAAAAGCTGTCTGGTTGTGTGTAGGTAGTAATGAGCGAAAAGCAAAAAGCGGCCTACCTATTGTCTATCTATCTAGAATAGCTAGACTAGTGTAGTTTGAGTCATTCGAGGACTACTTATTTAGAAAGTGTCGACACTACCAAGTAGATAATACGGTGTAGGTAATCACGTCTTAATCAGATGACCTCGAGACATGGATGGCGTGTATCCTAGATGCATCGTGGTCCCTAAGGTGGTATATACATGTTTCTATCTTAGAAGGTCCCCCTTCGTTGTCCCTACCCATATGTAGGGAGGTAGGTAAGCAGGTCCTGCTAATATAGTGATCGATTTCATTCGCCACAGAGTATGCCGACTCTTACCACCAAGTAGCCTAATGTCTATTTACACATACATACATAGTTAAATGCAGTACTATGTATGAAGTAGCCATTCCCGATGATGACGAGCCATGTATCTTTGGTGGTTGCTTGCCCACGTTTACCGTGTTATGTACTCCGTAGATCTTTCAAATTCAGGCCTACCCGATTCATCAGATGCATGATACTGTACGGTAGGCAGCGAGTTAGAGGATACGGTGGGCGAAACCAAGTATCGGGGTACTGTCGGGAGTACGGGTATGGGGGCCCTTTTCTCGGTACAAATCCAAGACCATCTTTGTCTTCCCCCCGTCTGCCCCTCCCCCTCCTCCACCTGTCATGGGCGCAAAGTGACAAGGCCGCCAGGCCAAGAAGTTTGGAATCCGACACAAGCAGAAACACCGCCATAATTACAAGGTAGATTTGCCGGAATACCTCCAGAACGTCCAGCGCAGGTATGTTTTTTTGTGATGAAAGCCCCCTCGCTTCACCTTGCGCGGTGGACCTGCATGTACTTTTCTGCCAGCCCTGACCTCGTTCATACCTCATCTGCATTATTAGTGCTCAGAAGGGATATCTGGATACTTCCTACACAGATCAATCCGCAAGCGAACTCAGCTTCGGCGAGTACCTCATGTTTTAATCCACCCCCTCTACTCCGTACCCGTGACTCGCTTTGCAGCTGTCGGCTGTCAAGTGGTATCGCGCTATAATTACCAACTGCTTTAATGCAAAGAATGTTTTGACGCTGTTCATCAACTACCTAATCTAGGCACTTGGCCTACACTTATCTGGTTAGTTGATTTCAAGTTGCTTCTTCTGCCCCGGGTGGTGTTTACGTGCGAATCCGCTAATACCGGGACCTAAGACCACACCATGTATCGTTTGCGACAGTCAAGTCGGATTCGGGCCTCGGAACTGGTACATACTTGTTCCCACAGTAGGTACCTTTGTTTCCCTACCTGGCAGGCGTTGACATTTCGATCGTTGTGCGACGTTTTAAACCGTCAATCCGTTGAATTGGTACTTCGTAATACTATGCCTCCTACTCCGTACTTTTATCGGAACCTTGTTTGACGGGCAGTCGTGATTCGTATGTCAAGTTCAACTAGATCAGGCCAACAGTGTGCCGGGTATGTGTGCATAAATACGAGGGTTGGTACAGCCTCCCGTTCTTCAGGACACTCTCACATTGTAAGAGGCCGATGCCTGTGCTCTCCGTTGTGTTCCAGGTATTATCGGGTCGATAATAATTGCCAGCCGACCTTGAAGAAGCGAGACTGAGTGGCTAATTAAGTGTCCGGCGCTTCCCTGAGTACTGCATTGAGTTTCAGATACGATGCTTGAAAAACATCAGATACGCATTGAGCCAACAATTCACAGCGGCATCGGCCACTGGTGATATCCCAGTTCGGATAGTCACGGCCGTAGCCACGGCCGACGGTGGCCAAACAGAAATCATATATAAGTAATGTCAGGGCCTCAAGCATTACTTTTACGGGGTGACTTTCGGTCGAGCCTTTTTTTCGGTCTTTGCTTTTGTTCTGTTCGCATTTATCGACTTCAGCCAGCTCAGGGATACCTAGATCACTGAAGACTGCCCCTGCCTCTGCGTATCCTTGCCTTCGCGATTTATTCGGCCATGTTGAAGTAGTACATATGGGTAGTGCCACGTCCTTGCGCGCTCGGATTGCGAGGGCTTGTAAGCCCAGTGTCATATTTGGTCGTGCCATGGTATCGGCTGCGGATAATAGAGCTTGACGCATTTGTTCATTTGTTCATTTCCCCATTCGCCTGCTAGGTATGTACAGGCAGCATCGTAGCAGCTACACTGCCCGTTAGTGGTATTGTGACAATGACCAGGGCTGGCGCTTCTAAGCCCCCGACTAAACTGCCTCTGTGACTCTGTGTGTCCGTGTCCGCGCATCTGCAAGGCCCAGGTTATTAGCCCAAAACACAGATGGCTTCCGAATCCGAGCTCTACGGTACTTCTGCGCCTCTCGATGTGCCCGGGGCGCATATCTGTCTTAGCCAAAGACTCAGGTTCGACACCCTCCAGGATCGGAGGGGACAAGACAGAGAGCAAGTGCATGACGAAAAGGGAGCACTACCACCACGCCTACATACCAATGTGGCAACCTACAAGGCTTATTGATGCCATTGTCACCGTCGCCGGTGCATCTAGCTTATCTGCCTACCTACCTCCTAGCATGTGAGACTCAGTATCTGCAAGACAACCAATATAGCTTAGGTAGGTATACAATACTTATAAAAAGCGTCGGCCCTTCCATTGGCAATTGGCAAGTGCGGCGAATGAAGAGCTGGTGCAGGCTTGCGAAACGCCGCCTTAGCGGCCAATGGGCCTAGCCTAATGACCCCCAAGTCCGCCTGCAGAAGGGGCAATCAATGATCAGTCAAGCCGGGCGAGAACAAGCAAGGTGCGTCTTGTTTGGCTGCAAGTCAGGGGTCCGTAAGGGGAAAGCCTCGCACGTTACTTCCTTATCGACCTACTCACCCGCCAAAGTTCCTTTTAAGGTGGTATTTCCCAGCTAGCCAGTAGGTAGCTGCTCTGGGTCTCTAACCTACCTGGTAGGTAATACACCTCCATTGAAATGATATATTATGGTTCTACCTTGCTGTCCTCTCTATCCTCGCTACTCATCATGATTGCGGTGCCCCACGCCTCCCCGTCATCTTGACCTCTCGCCAATACCACTTTCATCATATCACCAACACGGCATGGGTCAGACATCGGAATGGCTCACTCAGTCTTGTGCGAGTGGCTGGCTGCCGCCTCAGCTGCCGCAGTTGGCGTTATGCACTACCTACCGTGCTTCGTTGGGCCATGTCAGATGGCACCATAGTACGAAGAAAGGGATGCCCAGAAAGGAAAGCTTTCGTGTTGTCACTAACATTTCAAACCCTTCTCCGGTAACATTTCTTCGCCGCCCTAGTGGCTGCAATTTAGATCATCAAGTCGCCGCTTGATCCGGAACGGCGTAGCTAGTGCAGCGAAGCGTTTTCGGTGCAGGTAAAAAACCATGGAGATTGATCATTCACCAGGTATCTTTCAATGCTCGCCTACCGCTATGCATGAGAAGCCTATCGTGCGGCCTACAGTATGCGCAAGGACGACCAATGCCACCACGACCACAGCGCTTGTTTTTTTTTCTTGCACATGTGATCATGTCTCGCCCGGCAATGTAATAAAGACCAAGATGTGTCGACAAAATGTGACCTCCCTCAGGCTCATTCTCTCCGCTTAGCGCCTGTCATGTCATCTATCCCCACCCATTGAGGCGACTGAATAACGATTCGATGATTGTGCACACCAGGTCACAACCGATCAAAAACCCAGGCTTGGTAGTAAAGCACGATAATCTATTTCTACCTCTAGTTTGGGCTCAAAAAGTACTTTTTGCATTCGCACACTCAAGTCTGATGACAGGCCAGCCACACGGACATACAACTATTCTCCTTCTGGCAGAGTTGCACCCTCAGTGCAATGCAGTTGCAGTTCATTTGCTCAAAAAGGTCAGAGCTTGGAACTTGGTTGGTCCGCCAGCCTCGGAGCTTGGCGGTCATGAGCTCAAGTAAATCCCGTGCCCGTGCTTGCGAGCCGGCCGGGCCGGAGTGGCCCAGTCACATAGGCACACAACATCCTGGCGGCTAGCCTGGCCTTCAAAGGCACTATTTTGTGATAGTTGGACTTAGACCTCTGAGGCGACGGCTTAGGTTTCAATTCATCAGGTCCTTACTCACAATGCAGTACAGTGGCGGATCCGAGCAGTGCATTGCACCAAGGATGAGATTCCAACGGACTTTCAACCTAAACTGCCTAGTAGACGTGTCACCAACATACTGCTGGCCAAATGATTATCGGCACATATCTAGCAGGTCCTGACGCATTCGTGATTCAATCTGGTCTAGGCCGCGCGAGCATTTTGATGGATCCCGGTATGTGCCGCACTGGAGGGGACTGGCGGACACTTCTCATGCAACCACTTTGTCCAGAATGGTAGACTGGCTGAAGGGCATCAGCAGTCTTGGGATTGTTTGCCAAATTTCAGGCCGATGGCACCCCAACCTACATGGGTCTTCAGCTACCTACCACCTACGGTATGTACTTCGTACTACGTTGCCGTAATGTGAAGTAACGCCCATCAATTAGCCTGTATTTTTTTTTTTTAACAAAGGTACGCTGGCCGTCTTGGGTCGTCACAAATCTGCATTGCCTGGTCCATGAAGCCCCCTAAGGAGCCAGATACATTTCAGCGTCGGGATTCCTCACTTGTCATTTTGGGAAGTCCAAGGCGTGAACTGTGGCCTCCCATTGGCTCAAACTATCTTCCTAGCAAATCACTGAACGGGCTACTGTAGGTAGGAATCCTTGTCCAAGCTACAGTGGTGCATTCCTATGGTTAGATGGCTATCAGAATTCCGCGCCCAGTTACCCTGATCAGGTTTTCGATTCTTCCTGCCAGTCATGGCTTGCCGCATGGGTAGTAATGAGTAATGATGGTCTTCCGCCTACCTAAAAGCTCGCTTGAGCATGAACATGTAGATTACTACATGAGCGCCAAGGCACCGCTTCAAGGTCTTCGGCCTTGCCAACATACCGTCAGTATACCGTAACATCAGACACTTCCAATTTAAACTGACTGATATTAGTACCTACGTTCTAGGCATCTAGCCAGGCGTATCATAGCGCTCGATACCTAGGCTCATCCGCCATCATACCTTTTACTTGGTAACAGTACTACTGCATGGCAGCCAACCTATCGCTAATGACCACTCTACTTACTCCGTATATACATACTTCGTACGAAGTAGGTATGTAGATAAACTGCCCGACGGATTCTCGTCCTGCTCACCAAAGGTTGGCTCCTGCAAGGTTCTAGGTTAGGTAGGTAGGTTGCTAGCTCATAAAATGCAAATATTCAGCCATTCCGTTGTAGATCGTGCAAGAAAGTACGCCAGCAAGGTAAATCATCAATATTGCCATCCGGCCGGACTAGATGTCTTAGGTAAGCCGCTCTTACGATATGATATGATTTTTGCCATTTTCAATGAGGCCATTAAAACCGGATGACCTAATCATCGTCTTTCGAGCCTCATGCGATTGACCCCGCCAGCCAGGCCAGGGAGCCTGTCCTGTCCTAATTATCTTGCCCACTCTAACGTACCCAACCGTCTCACCGCCTCGTATAAGGATTCGCTAACTCGCATCGTTCGCATGTTAGCGAATGATGCCAAACTGCGTCGCAGGCTCGCAGCAATCCCCAACTCGGACCGCCCCCTCCCCATAAGCACCAACGCACAGGACGGAGGCAATTTACTAAGGTTAGTGCAGTGTAGGTAGGTCGTGCTCGACCCTCGCCTATCTAGCCTAGGCCTCTCGTGTGATAGCGCGTGCGTAGGTATGCGTGGTGCTACGCCCGAGCTCTTTGGCAACAAGTCGCGCGCGCGCATGCGCAGTCACTATTTAATTAGTGCTCGTCGCAACAATATGCGCTTTTACGTGCGATGGGCGGAAAGGGTCGGAAAGGGCCTCTCCCTTTTTATTGCCTCTTTGTTCCCTTCCCTTCCTCCCGACCAGTCAGTCAGTTGGGGGCCACTTGCCGCCACGTTTGAATTAATCTAGCACAGCGTCCTTCGCCCTTCCACGCAACGCCATTTGAGGCGAAAAGGCTTTTGTTTCGGGCTTTCGTTACGCGGAGCGAGCTGGGTTACTACGCACTATGATACCTCGCATAGGAGTTTTTTTTCGCCGCTGGTCGCTCGTTCGCAGTCTCGATCCAAGACTGCCCCCAAGACGCCGACCATGATCAGAATGACTAGACTACCTACTTAAGGTAGTGTAACCATTCACCCTAAATCCGACGATAGGCCGGCCCTCCGAGACTGTCGCCTTCGCCTTGGATGCGCACGGATTGAATCTGTGGGCGGCGAAATAAGCCGCGCTACTTCGGGTGTTCAGCATCTTTTAAGGCAGATGATCGTGAGCTTTGGTAAATTTGCTGAATGATGACGTGATCTCGGAAGACATGCAGTATTCCCTCGTCGCCTCATCGCTTCCCGAAATTCTTTTCCGCGGCATGTTTTCTTCATAGTGCACGGCCTATGAATACGTACGATTTGACAAGTCAATTCAGGCCGGCATGAAAACAGGTTCGCACTCAACAAACCAAATATAGATTTCGCTTAAGATGTCCGCTGGCTGCATTCATATTGGTTTGCGGCGGCCTGGGGTTTTCAATAAGGTATTCAAATATAAGTAAAAATTACATGTGCTATATAGGCGTGCAAGCGCTTGCCATACTCTCGAAGTTTATACGCACGAAACCGTAAAGAATCACATATCCAAGGCGGCTTCAATCCAAATTCCAGTTGCCTTTTAATGGCATGCACTAATAAATATGTCCGTGCAAAGCGGAGCGCTTGCGCTTACTTACGCTTAGCGACGTGCTCGGCCGCGGCACGAGAATATACGCGTATAAAAATCCTGATTTTCGGGCGACCGGAAGAACTCTTGCTTGTAAGCTTCATCCGCAGGCTCGAAATAGCAATATCAATGCGGAAATCGTGGGGTGACGGCAGAGAGGAGAGCTCTGCATCCGATGCTTTCACGAAAATGCGAGGCGTACTTTTTTCCCCTATGGTGCCGAGTTCGGGGGAAAAGTATACCGAGCACCGCGTCGTAAATACGCGTCGTGTCTGCTCTTTTAAATCCGTGATGTCGAAATGCTCGCCTGCGCATCACTTCGGCTCTTGCATGCTGGTCTTGGGGCCGAGCAGAGGATTTATTAACGCCGTATAGAGGGGTGTTGATCAGAATCAGGTATCGAGCTCTACGGCAATTTACAGTGCAAAGCGTGATGCCTCATTCTGATCAGCAGCTCCGTAGGCAAATCTTCGACTTCGCTCTGTTCAATGCCTGTTTAATTTTCGCCCAACGTCTGGCTGTGTGTTTCGAAAGCCGACCTTGTGTTCAGGTTTCATGAAGCCATGGCCTTGAGAACGCAATATAGCTTGAAATGAACGAGTGCATTAACATGTTTGAATGCTAAGCAAATCCACAACTCGATTGGTAAACAATGCATACGTGGGTGTGTGTGCAGCCCCGTAGCACGCAAGTGGCCGAATTGAGGCCTATCACATCATCTTCAGCCTCTTGAACCTGGGAATATCTGCCTCCAATGCTGTTACTGTTGCCTGATGTCAAGCGAGTCATTGACTCATGCCATGACGCCCTCGTTGCCAGAGTATGCGCTGAAGCAAAATAGAAACAGCAGCCGTGATAAGACTAAAATCCCAATGTCAAACGCCTGTCCAGGATATGCAGCACGTCGAAAAGATGGCACTGTCATCGCATAGAAGACCCTACATGTTATTCTCTTATAGATATACCCGCGATTAACCGAACTTTTTGTGATTTTTGGTTAGAGCAATTATGAAGAAGCCGCCGGTCGTCTTCGAAGCACATTACAGTCATTGTCCAGGAGGCTGCCAAGGCACTGGGCAAGGTGGTCAGCGTCGGCGTCCGTTCACTTCAATGTCTGTCATCCCCAATCTAGGATGATGCTAATATGTGTATTTTTGTTAATTTTCTATAGACATAGATGAAAAATTATACAAGTTATGCTGATGGCCACCGCGCCGTTAAAGCCATTTTTGGGCGCCGGGATGTTCAACTCTTGCCGAGCTTCTCCTCTGAGGTGGCCTTCCTTTGGCAGCAAGAACAATACCACCGTATGCCGCCAGGGTCTTTCAGCAGGAGACTATACAAGCAGGGATCGCCGCGCCACTGGCTGCGATCTCATATCGTCTTGCTGTCCATTGGGCGCACCTGTCGTCACAATAACTTGCAGTTTAGACAAGCCTACACGGTGGACTAGATAGCACATGGTCGAGAACGACCCCAGAGACCCCCATGGATTCATGTTACTCCTGAACAAAGGCAGTGTCAAAACCGGCCATATCTTCAGTGAGCCACATATGTCGAGACCAGGCTGTCTCTCTACCAAATTTGATGCAGTCGTTGCAGCAGCCAGGGGTTCGACCCCGCTCCTGCCAGCCTGGTTTTGTGAATAAGATACCCAATCACGACAGCGATGCTCTCGGCTCTGGTATGCTTGTATCAGCATGTATGGTACAAAACCAGTGTTATGCGGTTGCAGGTGAATTGGTGCGTTGCATTTGACGCATTTGACGTGTTCTGCCTCTCCAAGCTGAAGTCATCGCCCTTACGCCCATTTCAACCTAACAAACCCATCATATACTTGTCAAATTGGCGATGTCCCAGCACGGAACACCCAGTGTCCGCCGGATTGGGTTCACGCAGCTCGCTCGCGATGATCTTCCGCGAAATGAGCCGCCTAAAGTCAAGTAGGACGGACGAAATTACCGTCTGGTAGTCATCTTACTAATTCATGATTGCAGTATTGTGTTTGTGCATGGTCTAAGGGGCCACCCACAAAAGACGTGGGAAAGCGATCGAACGGAGTCGGAGGAAGAACCGGGCACATCATTAAGCAAACGATCCTTTTTCGCGAGATTGAGAACTCGTCGACATGGCACGTCGTCCAGCGCTAAAGAAAATAGCAGCGAGGACAATGAGAACTCTCCAACAAAGCAGAAAGTATTCTGGCCGCAGGATTTCCTTCTTCAAGATATTCCCGAAGCTGCTATATGGACATACGGTTATAATGCAGATGTCATCGGAGGCCTATTTCAGGCCAATAATCCGAACAGCATATCGCATCATGGCACAGACCTCGCCGTAAAATTGGAACGAGAGATCACAAATCAAGTGAGTCCTTACTCTTGAAACAACATTAATGCCTCTAATGGATTATATCAGATGCCGATTATCTTCGTGGCACACAGCCTCGGGGGAATCATTGTCAAAGATGTATGCGTTCGTTGTCTCTTCTTAAAAAAGAAAAGCCTCTACAAACCGAGTTATAGTTACTCATGTGGCAAAGGCAATCCGTCGGTGCAGGCAACCCTTCTGGTTACGCGCGAAGATGATAGTCTTCCTCGGTACACCCCACAGAGGTAGTGGGCATGCTGAATGGGGTAAAATTGCTTCAAACCTCGCCGCCCTTGCCTTACAGGACACGAATAAATCAATCCTCCGAGGTCTAGAGGTAAACAGCGAGGTTCTAGAGAATATTCAAGGGGAGTTCTTGAACATAGCAGATAGTGCTCGCATCAAGGTCCATTCCTTCAGAGAAGCGAGGGCCCTAACGGGAGTGAAGGGGGTAAACGGAAAAGTAAGATTCCATCAGCAATCCATTTAATCAGGGTCGAACTCACCGCCACTCATTAACGCAACTCTTTTACTAGATAGTAGAGGATTTCTCTTCAACAGTTGGTTTACCACAGCAATTGGAAATGACCGAAAGCATCGATGCAAATCATATGCAGATGGCGAGGTGCAGGGACAAGACGGATCCACGATACCAAGCAATCTCCGGAGTGCTTACGCAATTTATCCGTTCTGATATACTGGTAACGAGGAGATTATAACTCAAGACCCTGTCACAGCTACTCGAATAGGGGCACAGGGAGGTCACTCCGCAGTCGAGCTGGAAGCAAGCCAACGTAGTTAGTATAATTTTATTCTCAATAGATGCTGTGCTCGCTGATATGCTCTAGTTCCTGTTAATGAATCATATCATTACCTCTTGCCTCCCCAAAACAGAAAGTTCACTGGGCGAGATGCTATCCTCAGCACTCTTAAAGACAGATTATTTGTGATGAGAGAGTGCCAGAAGCTCGCGGTATTTGGCCTCGGGGGCGTGGGTAAGACCCAAGTAGCGCTTGAATTTGCGTACTGGGTTAAAGAAACCCAGAAACAATATTCCGTCTTCTGGGTGCCAGCATTGAGCTACGAAACATTCGAGCAAGCCTATGCTGACATAGCTAGGCAGCTCAATATGCAGTCTCATCGCGACGAAGATATCAAAGAGTCCGTCCGGCGATACCTCGAATCCGACAGATCTGGGAAGTGGTTAATGATTGTGGACAACGCTGATGACATGGAAATTGTATACCAGTCGACCGGCAAATATGAGGGCATAGATAGGCACTTACCAAGAAGCAAGAACGGCTTGACTTTATTTACTACACGGTCAAGAGAAGTAGCGGATGCAGTAGCAGGAACCGGCGTCGTTGACTTACACGAGATGAGTATAGAAGAAGCGACGGTGTTTCTAAGCAAAAGTCTGGTCAGAAAGGAATTGCTTCAGGACAAGTCGACAATCGAGGAGTTGCTGCACGAACTCGTTTATCTTCCGTTGGCTATCGCGCAAGCTGCTGCCTACCTCAATAGAAAACAGACACCGATTAAAAAGTACCTTGCGCTCTTGAAGGGGACGGAACAGGACTTGGTCACCTTAATGAGTCAAAAGTTCCATGATGACACGCGATATCACGAGTCGCAGAATGCGGTTGCAATGACTTGGCTGGTCTCCTTCGATCAAATTCGACGCGACAATAGCAACGCCGCGGAACTTCTGTCATTCATATCCTACATCGAACCAAAAGCAATACCTCAATCGATCCTGCCAGGTCTGCCAGTAGAAGCAGAAATGGACGCCGCTATTGGCACGCTCTGCGAATATGCATTTTTGGTCCGCCGAGGAGACGATGATATGTTTGACATGCATCGTCTTGTGCATGTAGCTACCCGAGTATGGCTACAGCAAAACGACGATGCCGTCACAAAGGCTACAGCTAGTGCTATCCATCACCTGTGGTCGATTTTCCCGTCCGAAGACCCAGAGAATAGGTTTATATGGAGAGAATACTTGCCTCACGCGCAGCACGCCTTACGAGTCTGTCAGGAATATCAAGATGAGGAAAAATTTGATCTATGCTCTGGTATAGGTTGCTGCTTATTAGAAGATCGACGATTCGAAGAAGCTATAATAGCTTTGGAAGAAACATATCAATGGAGAAAAACACTAGCCGAAGATGACTCTAATCGACTTGCTTCTGAATACAATCTCGCTACGGCTTACCGTCGATCCCAACGGATCGAAGAAGCGCTCGAGCTGATCGAGAACGTTGTGACTATCCAAAGGAAAACGCTCGCAGAAGATCACCACGATCGACTTGTTTACGAACACGAGCTCGCTAGGGTTTATCTTAGCGCCGGACGAATCGGAGAATCTATTAAGCTGCTCAAAAACATTGTGAATATCGAAAAGAAAACGCTAGCAGAAGATTCTCACAGTCGAATTGCCTCTCAGCACGAACTCGCTAGAGCTTATCTTGAAGCCCAGCGGGTCGAAGAAGCTATTGAGCTACTTGAAAACATTGTAGTTATACGAAATAAAACGCTCCCAGAGGATGACCATGCTCGACTTTCCTCTCAGCATGTGCTCGGCGAGGCGTACCTTGAAGCACACCGGATCAGAGAAGCTATTGAACTGTTTGAGCACGTTGTTGCCGTTGAAAAAGGACTAGACATGAGCGACAACGACAGGTCTGTATCACAAGATTGGCTAAGAGAAGCAAAGAGCATGCTTGATATCTAATCTATGATATTTGCCTGTAGTGCTGACGATAGTCATAAGCAGCACAGCGATTATGTCGTGTTTTAGTCATCATAGTCAAGCCTATATGCCTTCCCGCCGTCCGAATACACTATGCCAGGCGATAAAATGTGCACACTAGCACAATTTATGCTCCTTCTCGTGGGGACCGTTTAATATAGAGCCGCCCGAATAGGTAGCATAGTGCCATATTTAATTGCAATTGTATCTGAAGTTCCAACCGAGTTTGATTTCATCACTATTGACTTGATTGAAGCTGGAAGCTCCGCGGAGTTATTATCAAGCAAGGCTACACTGTCACTGTCAAGACGCACTGCGTGCGACATGTGGGACTTGAATAGAACATATACTGCAGCCTGCGATAGCAACCTAGCGCCAAAGATCCCTTTTGCCAATTATCTATCCTCGCAAGGTGAACTCTCTTCGAATGAAACATAATTGCTATGCTACATCTAACAGCACCTGCCAGGGCCTCCTAGCTGTTGTGCATACAGCGTATCACGACGGCAATTTACATCAATCGGTTGGTTAGCTCAGTTGGTTAGAGCGTCGTATGTCTCCTCCCAGCACTCAATTATTCGGCACCCGCTAACCCGCCCCAGGTACTAATACAGGATCACACTTGTATCAGGTAATGCGAAGGTCATGAGTTCGACCCTCATACTGACCATTAAGTTTTTGATATTTTTGCCTTATAATTACTCTATGCGACCTTGAGCTATCCTGGCGATCCCTCGCGGAGTGCGATGTGTGGTCGGGCGAGAGGAGGTGTAGAATTTAAAGGGGGGCGAGGAGCTACATATCTCCCGGAACATATTGCCATGTTTTTGAAGATATGACGAATCATTTAAGTCACTTGATCCTAGCTTGCTCTATTAGGCACATGCCTAGATGCTAGTACAGACTTACTTACTTGCATATTACAGAAAATATCGTGTACGGTTGTTTTCGATTACTAGACTTGATTAATACGCTGTGATTATTATTTGTGATTTATTCTGCGAGTACCGCGAAGCTTGAGTCTTAAATCATTTTCCGTGTTTGACATCCCATTACCGCACCCGTTATCAAAGAGGGCAGTGTTGAGATCTTAGACTTGTCGTGCCTGGAGCTTCAGCAATAATCGTCTCGTAATACTCCATCGACAGTACGAATTATTGTGAAAGTTGATCAAAAACATTGCTCTAGGCTTGATGTCCTTCTTCATGATTAACGATTTGGATTAACTATTGAAGAGCTTGCTCTATCTCATCTGACGTGAAGCTAAGCGAATCATGCTGATATCTGTAGCACAAGACATTTTTCGGTTCATCGCATTCCTCGGTGACGGTGTTTCGTGTTTAGCGCTTAGAACAAACTTCGGTCCCTTTCTGTCTCCGACTCTTACTCCTTTCGTTAATTTTAGCATGAATCTTAGTTTGAATGACGTTGGCGCGTGATGAGCCCTGCTCCATGCCCGAGATCAGATCTTTCCCACGTGCTTCAAGCCGAACGGAGAAATGAATCATGTTCTACCAGTGCCGAGACAGGTAGTCATTTCGCAGACATGTGTTAGTCTTTGCGTAAAACACGGCTACTGGATGATCAAGGAGTAGCGCGAGTCTCTTGAGAAAATAACCTTCAGCGTCGAACACAATCCAAAATCCGAGCTTGATGTCAATCATTGCGGTTTGCGGTGCCCATCTGCGAACCCAACCCGCCAATGCCAACTATGAAGCAAAGGCATATAATTCCTCAGATCATTCCCATTACGTAGTTGGATCGTTGGGGAATTGGTGCCCCAAAATGCATGAGCGTGTTCATCGTGACTCGCAAGATGAAGAATAAGTCCGAGGTGCGGATCCTCGCTATTAGAAACTATGGTTAATTACGGTCATGTTTTGAAAGTTTCGTCTCTATGGTGTAGGGATTTTCGAGCTTGGTGGCCAAAGTAGACGCGAGACTCCTGCTTTTCGTGTCTGAGTGGCGAATGTCAACTTTCGAATAAATTGACAAGTGTAATGAATTGATATGCTGCTCGATTTGTCGAATAGCCGCCTCGGTATTAAACTGACGAGTAATATCTTGGCCCGAAAGAATCGTTGTGATATCGGAGCTCAAGCTAGCCACCTCGTCTCCTGACATGCTGGTACCATGGATTTAAAGAGGCGTGTGATACAGAATAAATCTCTCGCCTTAATATTTTAACTTTCAACATAGCGTTGAAGCAAGTTATGCCCTGCATTCCGGGATGTGTGCATTGACAACTGTAGACTCTAGAGGTATGTATAAAGAGAAGACCGACGGCCGCATGTAATAGACAGCCGGCGGTCTGCATTAATAAGAGATTTCTAGATATTGTCAGATGGGTCTCTCTCGTTATTATACATACCAAAGTACCGTAGTTTTGCATACAGATATTGAGGTGTTGAAATAGAAGCATCCAAGGCTGGAAGTTATAGTACCTCCAGGCTGTATCCGAAAACACACGTGACCCTTTCACAATACCTACCACTCGGAGAACAATCTTTCCTTATTGGACGCCACACTGTCGTGATCATGAATCCAAAATATAAGTCATATCTATCGATAAGACGTTATTGATCATACGGAATCTCTTTAAGTTGGAAAGCCGTGTGCATGATTCGAGCTGTTACTTTCAATAAAGTAAACAACTGTAACATGAGACGTGGTAGGAAAACGGGGTCCGTATAGAATTAAAATCGATTCACAGTTTGATTGTAATAAACAATAGTGAATCAAATCCATATAAATGTGTAAATAGTGCCTATTATGTTAGATAGTTAAGTCATGAATGGAAGTACGGAAGAGTGATACGACTCAGTAAATCAAGTGAGAAAGACATAGTTATATTACAATCACATTTAATAAAGATAGAGAATGACAAAAGAAAGATAATATAAGTGTGCAAAGAATAAAGAGAATAGAGATCGATTTATTTTACAGCGAACACAGGATTGATCCGAAGACTGAAAGAGAAAGCAGCCTTTAAAAAAATTAAGTGGTCAGTATGAGGGTCGAACTCATGACCTTCGCATTACTTGATACAGCAGAATTCTGTATTAGTACCTGTGGTTGGTTAGTGACGGTGAAGTTGAGAAGATTTGAACTGGAGGTGACATACGACGCTCTAACCAACTGAGCTAACCAACCGTTGGGATGCGGGTTGCCGGTTTCATTCGTTCTGAAGTAGGATGATTCACGCACGAGCAGTCAATCAAAGGGGTGGTGGGGTGATAATATGGAGTGCGGGGCTAATATTTGTTAGAAAGAGGGGCAAAACGGGCATCGCGGGGCATTGCAAAATGTTACTTAAACCACCGGCCCCAAGATCGGTGAAAATTCCACTCTCTACGGGGATCGGAGCTAAATAAACTCATCGATCTTGGCACACTCCTGCAATGCGATCTTCTAAAGGAGCCAGTCAGGACAACAAGGTCTGCAATAAGTTATGTAGAGATAGGCGTAGTGTGGCGCCAGGTGTCACTGCCTATCACTATCTCCTTGAGTAACACTTCGGCACCATGATTCAAAAGATAGAAAATGGGACATTGGGCCTAATTCGGATAGTCCAATCGGACTAGCATGTCCTGTAAGAGTAGAAAGTTGGTTGGATATATCTGGTTAGATGTATCTAGTCCCCTTGCTTCCACTCTGAATTCACGGTGCTGAAGCGGCGCTCAAGAAGATGACAAGAAGTAAAACTAAGAGAATTCAAAGAGAAAGAAGGCAAAAAGAGAGTTATTCTGGTCAGTATGGGGGTCGAACCCATGACCTTCGCATTACTTGATACAGTGAGAATCCTGTATTAGTACCTGGAGCATGTTAGCCACTAATATTGATCGATGGGTGGTGGGAAGGAAGACATACGACGCTCTAACCAACTGAGCTAACCGACCAATCACGATGGTTACCGAAAGATTCTTCTCACGCCATATACGTTGTACATTTCACTCTCGTCGAAAATTCCCTCAGTTGATCAGGCGGGATGAAGGGCCCCTACGAGTCATGACCCCTTTCACCAGCTTCACTTAATTTTAATAGCTACTTTCAAAAGTCATAATTTCTAGTTCTTCCATTATTCCTTCAATACTACCACAATTAGATCAATTCTCGATCAGCAGACCCCCAATGTACCCAATATCCCATTTTGCTACCTTTAGGTTTGGCTAGGATAGAAACTCAGGCGGTTGTCTAATTCATTCATTTTGCTAGTGTCTAATAGTCCGTACCCCAAGGTTGCATCTTGGAGTTATCGTTACTTCGAAGTACCGTTCGTAAAAAAAAAACAACCTGTCTGTGCACCCTTGTATAGAGCACGCATGCGAACTTTGCATTAGGCATATAGAATCGCGCACATGAACAACTGAGGGGTCGTACATGACGTACGGCATGATGCGCACTGACCCCGACAAGACTATGATCAGGCGTATCCTGCTGTATAACTGTCTGTCAATGATATATAAAGAAGGACATGTTAGAGGGCAAATGTCAGAAGGATATATCACCATATGCCTCAAGGTACTTCGCATTTCTGCACTATAGTACGGCAAATAATGTTTTGGGGTAAATAAGACCGAACAACTCCTCTACTTATGAAGGAGAGGTTCCAGAACCAACATCATTGAGCAACACAGAGCACTTCCTGCTACCCATTAGTGATCTTATCCTCGCTCCGGAGAGCTCCTTCTGACAGCATACCTTTCATGAAGCAATTTTTGTTCTCGTGGCACATTAATTAAACCCATAACATCTTAATTGCCATCCGCATCAAGGCAAGATGAGCGACACAAATTCTGATAACTCGGAAAGATATCGCCTAGGGAGAACTTATGCTGCTTCCTCGAGGTATTTCCCTAGAGCACCAACTGCGCGTTGTGATGGAAGTTGTTAACAGCACCTGAGGTTGAATCTACAACACTTCCTGTGGAAAAATGCCCAGGGCTTCTTGTTACACCCAGTGATTCAGGCTCAGTTACGCGATCGACACGAGCAAAGCTCAAACAGTGGCGATAATCCATTCTATCTCGCTGACCTAGCGACGGGAACAGGGTGAGTAAAACGTTACTGTCCAAACTAGGGATGGTACAGCCTTTGTTCATGAGCGGTATAGGATATGGTTATTTGACTTGGCCAAGTCGTCCGATTCTAGCGGTCTTAACATGCAATACCACGGCTTCGATATCAGCAGAGTTCTATTTCCGCACAACTCCTGGCTGCCAAACAACATAGTTCTATCCACATCAAACGTGCTGGCGCTGCCACCACAGTCTCTTCACGGGCAGTTCGATGTTGTGCATTTGCGTCTTGTCCTGCCCATTGTTCGTAGTGGCAGTCCGAAACCAATCATTCAGCATATCAAGATGCTTCTAAGTCTGCCTCGCCCTAGTGTATATACTAATTGATGCAATGTGCAAGTTAGCTAACGTTTCACTAGAACCCGGTGGTTACGTGCAGTGGGATGAGAGTAGGTATTCACAAGAGATTACTTGTTCTCCTGATGCCAGAACCCGAGGTTGGTTGAGGCCGCAGCCTTGCAGATCATCCTGCAATATTGAAGTATTACTCATAGAACACACTCGGATGAAAAACTAACTTTAATACTCACAGTTGATATATTCAATCACTATGACGTGGTAACTCCGGACCCAAACGTTGATGCCCCAAATATGACAGCTGCGTTTCAAAAAATCAAAGATCTTGCAGATTGGAGGTATAGTAAACCATCCAATTACGCAAAAGAAAAATATTCTGACATAGCTTGATCAAGCTGGATCAAGAGGCTTCCCCAGACACTAGCTGAAGAGGGCTTTGAGAAGGCAGTTCAGCATCATTATGAACCAGGCCCTGAGATGTTCATGGCATGGGCGCACATGAACCTGTGTACAGCAGAAGATCTCAGCTTAAATTGGTTTGATCAAGATGACGAGGAAGATGGCGAGGAATGGAGAAAACTCCTGCCGAAGGCCTGTGAGGAATCTGATGAGCCTATTAGAGCTGGGCACAACGCTCACCCAACTATTACAATTGCGATGAAGCCTTTGTAATATTGTATGTAGACAGAACTACGTAATTTCATGGATTCATACGCAATATTAGGACTCTTCCATTCATCAAATACTAGATCATTATATTAGCGCCTAGGAGATCTAGCTGAAGCTAAACAGCTAACCTATCTTTTATTCATACCAATGAAATCTTATTCTAGAGATTAACCTACTAATTATCATAGCGGCCTGATATAGGAATGATATTCCGGCTCTTGCAACTTAAAGAATCAGAAAGAAATTGCAAGCTTTGTGTCTGAATTGGCAACCGGATCATGACAGCAGCTTTCAGATTATTTACGTGGTTATCTATTACGAAAAGTGTTATGAGCCGGGCCAGATAAGTTTGCCGAACTTATATGATGATGCTGCCATGAAAATCACTTTAATCTAATTACAAGATTGTAGGCATAGAATGACTATGGCTTATATTGGGCCAAAACCAGAACAAAGCGAGACACGCTGTAGGCAAGGAGGCAGCGGCATCAGCAAATACACTACTCAAACAAACCGCGTTTAATTAGATGTTTTCTTGATTCTCAGTACGAAAGTGACATTCTAAGATAGAATAGTAGCTCTTGAAAGCGCGGTCTAATATTACCTATCATATTCGCGGATAAAACGATGAATAGAACAGAACACAAACACGAACATGATACCGACGGCAGAAATACGACGCAAGAGAGACAATTTACGAAAACTTGACAATGTGCAGGTTGGCACAATGGAATGCCGATAACGACTTGTTTCTCATAATAGAAGGATGCAATTGGTGTCCACTGCAAAGGAGCCTAGCAATGAGTGAGTTTAGCCATGTATGTTACGACTTGACACCACTATGGCGTCAAAAAGAAACCTCAGGATACACCAAAATAGGGGGCAATCCTTTAATCAACTTGTCTATTGTAGACATCTAGGGTTCGCTAATTATCAAGAAATCTAAATATAACTCGTAATATCTATGAGCAATAGATACTGCTTCTAAACTGTGCAGAGAACTGTCAAGGCTAGAGAACTTCTAATTACAGAAACGAAAGCTGATATCAGTGGCAACGAGATCCAGGTGTAACAAGATCTACAACGGCACGGGGCTTGATGGTAAACAGTGGCACCGCACCTTGAACGAATGCTATTCTGCGAACCAACGCCCATTGCAAAATTATTGCCCTCATACAGTCTCGTATTCGAGATCTGAGCAGTCACCGTATCAAAAGCGATGTGGCCATAACCCTGCTGCCAACAACGCCGTTTCCAATACTGCATCTGTTGCGATTCCTATTTTCGTCGTTGCGGAAGTACCGCCGGATTCCACATTCAAGCGACAATTAATTAATGAATCGCCTCCTAACGCCGCTATGCCCGGCGAGGGAGTTGGATAGGTAGACGAAAGCACTACCTACCTAGCTGTGGACACAACGCCTCGCCGCACTAAGCTGGCTGCTGCCCCCATCCTGACACGGCACAGCAGGAAATTTGTATGTATGTATGCGGGCAGTGCTGTGTTTCGGATATTTAGCTTGCGTTACCTACCTACCTACCTAGGGACTTTTGCGCGCGCGTGTCCTCGCGAAATTGCCACTTCATTACGTCCTATTTGTTGCCTGATCTAGGCAGTTTAGGTATCACAAATAACAAGGCGGCGGATGATGTTATACAACATCCGCCGCGGCGGACGAAGTGAAGGTAACGTGTGCCTGTAATTAGTTGCATACAATGCCTACCTACCTACCTATCTCCTAATACGTGCGTCCTTGTCTGCACTCGATAGCCTATAGGTGATGTCACGAGAAAAACGTGAAACATGAAACATTTTCTGAAAATAGGTTCATTGTCATGACTTTCCGGGCTCGCGTGTGTTTTAGCTTCATGCACAGCGCGTGAAACATGTCTGGCTGTCAGTCTACGCTATGTAATTATAGTCACCGCGTGTGCGTGTGCGGATGCGGTGCGCATTCGCGTTCTCCGCGTCAGTCCGGAGTTGTGGTTCGTGGCTTCTCTCGGCTGCGCGAGCGGCATAATCTCACATACTCGATAGGCATCTCCGGCTGGCTTGCTGCACCTTGAGATGATGGGTAGGTAGTTGATTTGAGATCCTGTGGTAAGGGTAAGGCAAGGCGAGACGAGGCGAGCGTCTGCTGCTACCTGCCCAACTGGGGCGCGTCATCGCTCTCGGCATATAATGCTAGTCAGAACCATGTCAGAGATCATGCCACACACAGCCTTGTTTGTTTCAGAGGCTCTCTGGTGTTTCTATTCTTGTTCACAGAGTGCGCGATCTACAGAAAAAAGTGGTGTAAGAGCTGCTGAGTATTACAGAAGCTAGCTAGCTGGACAGATAGCCGATCGATAACAGTAAATAATCTGGAGCTATCGTCGCACGGCAGATCGTAAGCCAAGCCGCAATGCCGATCCCATGGCCGACTGGAGCTACCTACATAATAATCTCAATACCTAAGGCCGGGATTTGCTGTGACGTAGCATCCAATGTGGTTCTTGTTTTGTTTCGTCTGCACACGCGCGGGCTTACCTGACTAACTGCCACCTTAGCTAGGCTGCTATTATCTAGCAATTCTCTTCCTGTATGTACAATACAAAGCGCCATCTTCGGTACATGATCTCGCCTATCCTAGCTTCGGGTAAGGCTTCGAGCATGTACCATGCTAAGCTGTGAAGAGAGCTTCTAGGCGTGGGGTGAATCCATTCGGGAAATTGATACACACGAAATATACTAACTTGGGACATTGCCATTATTAGAACTTTGTAACATTAGCGAACGTTTCTTGTGGGTTACGCCGTATTGGCGTGCTGTTACACGACAGAGTACGATAACTCGAGGAGAAACAGTGGCTCAATGCTCAACAGGGTTTAAAGTGCAGGTTGCACAGAGCAGTTGAACGGCTAGTCGCACAGCATTCAGTATGTCCAGATAGTGTTTAAAGCATACTATTGGATAATTTAACAAAATACCTGTATTTTTAAACTAGTGCCTCGTTAAAATACGGTAAAATATTACTGATCTTTATTTAATTTATATAAAGTAAGAAAATTTTATATAGTAGTATTTTGAAACCCTGAAGGCTAGTTGTTAAAATAATTTAAAATAATTAATAAATTATATTAATTTAATAAAATACGTATTTATAAATAGTTTTTTAATAATTAAAAGTTTTATTTATTTAAAAAAAATTATTTAATTAATTATAATAAAAAAAACTAGTTTTAAATTATTAATATAATTATTTACGATAATATATAAATTATAATTAAATTAAAAAATATATATTAATAAAAAAAAACTTTAAAATAAAAATTAAATATTTTAATATTTAATTAAATATATAATTAATAAATAAAATAATTATAATTATTAAAACCGTTTAATTAAAAATATTAATAAAGTTTAAAATATAAGATTTTATAATAAATCTTTTTTAGTTAATATAATTAAACTTAATAAATTTAAGTTTAATTATTATAATTTAAAATAATAACCCGTTTAAAAATTTGTTTTTCGATAAATAAACGAATTAAAATTTAATCGAAATTTTTTATAAAATTAATATTGCTGATTTTAACGAATAAAAACGAATAAAAAAAACCTTTTATAAATAAATAACGAATATTATATTTAAAAAAATCCGAAAAATCATTTTAAACTTCGATTATAATTATAACAAGTGGTTATTTCGATAATTTAATATATTAATTATATTTAAACTTAATTAACTTATAAGATTAATTAACTTTTTAATTAACTTTTTAATTAAAATTATATAATAATATATAATTTAATAATTATAACTTTATTAATTAATTAATATATATACGATTAATTTATATATAACGTATATAAATTTATAAATAAGTTTTTTTATTTTTTAATTATAAATTTAATATAATAAATTAATTAAAATAATAATTCCGATTTTAATAAAAAATTTAATCGTAATAATTTATAATTTAATTAATTTATTAAAACGATTAAATTAATTTCGTAAATT
>MU390373.1:0-86870 GCA_022578715.1 Nemania sp. FL0916 | reverse complement strand
ATTAAATTAATACAAATCTAATTAATTTAAAAATTTATTAAAAATTAAAAATTAATAATATAATATTTATAATAAACGTATATATTTTTTTATTATTAATAAATAAATTATTATATTTTAAATTATTATAATTAAAATATATATATAATATTGTTTTTAAAAATATATTATAAAACTTTTAAAAATTTTTTAATTTTTAATTATAATAACTTTTTTATTTTTAAAACTTTTATTTAATAAATAATTATTAAAATAAAATATATTTATAATTATTTTTTTAATAAAAATATTAAAAAAATATAAAAAATTTATATAAAAAAAAATAATTTAAAAATTTATTTATTTAAATTATAAATATAATTCTCGATTTTTTAATTAATTAATATTAATATATTTAAAGTTTTTTATTTATTAAAATTAATTTATTTTTATATTAAATTTTTAAAAGTTATTAATATATAATATTTATTTAATATAATTTTTTTTATTTTTATTAAATTTTTAAAAATATTAAATAATTTTTTAAATATTTATATATTATATTTTTAAAAATAAATAATATAAATTTATTTTAATATATAAGTTTTAATTTAATAATAAACGATTTTTTATTTTATATTTAAAAATTATATATTATTCGCGTATATAAATAATTTATTAATATTATTATAATAATTAATTAAACTTTTATAATAAAAAATATTATAAATTATTAATATTAAATATTTATTTTAAATTTATATTAAAAATTATTAATATAAAAAAACGTTTTAAATAATAATAATAATAATAATTAAAATTATAAAGTTTTATAAAATAAAAAATAATAAACTTTATAAAATAAAAAATAATTAATTTTATAAAGTATAAAATAATTAATTTTATAAAACTTAAAATAATTAATTTCGCGGAATAAAAAATAATTAATTTTATAATATATAAATTAATTAATTTTATAAAATTAAAATTAATAAATTTTATAAAATATTATATTAAATATTATTAATAAAATATTTTAAAAATAATAAAACTTTTAAAATTATAATAATTAATAAAATATATAATAATATAATAATTTTAATTATTTTAATAATTATATAATAATTTTAAAAATTTTATATATAATAACTTTAAAAAGTTTATATATAATAATTTTAAAAAGTTTAAATAATTTAAAAAAAACTATTTTATTAAAATAATTTTAAATAAATTAATTATTTTAAAATTAAAAATAATTATTTAATTTATTAATTATATATAATAATTTTAATAACTTTTATAATTTTAATAATTTTAATTATAATATAATAATTTTAATTATTTTAATTATTTTAAATAATTTTAAAAAATTTAATTTTTTTAAATTTATAATAAAATTATAACAAGTTTAATTTCTTTAAATTTATAATAAAAAGTAAAAAAAGTAAAAAGAAGTAATACTACGGAAAATTTAATAACCAGCTGTACTAAGCTAAAACAGCCCAGACAGTACCCAGCTAGTAATAATAAGGTGCCCAGCTAGCAATTCTCTTATAAATCTGCAATGATTCTAGCAGGTTTAACGCGCTGCTTGTTCTAACCTGGGGTGCTTATAAATCGGCGTTAAGAATTAAGGGTATAACCAGCACAGATATGGCTAGCGCCATCTGATCTATAATCCTTCAAACCCCGGTAGGTACTGCCCGGCATTTCTAGAACATGCACATTTTCGGATTTAGAGGTCCCCTCATCGTTGTGATTACAGAGATGAGCATTACTTTTGCGATTCTTGTGTGGTATCGTCATCTCATTCTCTAGACAGTCTCGTATTTCTTCGACTCGCGCAATATGTAAGCCGTTCTAAGTCATAGACACTTAGTCATGGCGTTCTCTCCGCCGACCTACGAGGTTCAGGTGTATAAAAGCTTCAACGCCTGTCGACTTGGCAATATCATCAACAGAACAGCAGGGCAAATTGAAGCAATCAGACCAATACCTGAAAACAACAAATCATCTAAACATACCAAACTACATCAGTATCTTGGATCACCTGAAGACACTAGACTATCTGAAGATATAACTCTTTCACATCCACCCTGAACCGCAATTACCATCGTCATCCTCAACCCCTATCAACAATGTCAGAATCACGCCTCTTCAAGCCGTTGCGCATCGGCAACATCGAAGTGCAGCACCGAATCGGCATGGCCCCACTAACCCGTCTCCGCGCAACAGCCGACGGCGTACCAGTGCCCTTGATGAAAGAATACTACAGCCAACGCGCCTCCGTACCAGGCACGTTACTCATCAGCGAAGCCACGGCAGTATCCTTCTCCGGCTCCGGAGGCTTCAGCAACGCGCCAGGACTCTGGACCGACGCGCAAGTCGACGGGTGGAGAACCATCACCGACGAAGTGCACAGCAAAGGCAGCTACATATTCGCACAGATCGTAGCCGGCGGCCGCGCCGCGAAGGCCGATATATCAGCGCGTCTGGGCCTCGAGGTCGTCGGACCCAGCGCGATCCCCATCGACGCAGACGCTGCGGTCCCGCGCTCCATGACGATCGAGGAGATCGAGAAGTCAATTCAAGATTTCGTGACCGCGGCAGAGAATGCGATCAAGGCGGGTTTTGACGGCGTCGAACTGCACGGCGCGAACGGGTACTTGATCGATCAATTCATCCAGGACGTGAGCAACCAGCGCGACGATAGGTACGGCGGCAGCGTGGAGAACCGGTCGCGCTTCGTCGTCGAGGTCATGGAGGCTGTGTCCCGGGCCATCGGCCCCGAGCGCGTGGGTTTGCGTCTCAGTCCCTGGAGCACGTTCCAGAGCATGAAGATGGCGGATCCGGTTCCGCAGTTCTCGGACATCGTGAAGAAAGCCGGAGCACTCAATCTGGCGTATCTACATTTCATCGAGGCGCGGGTGTCTGGCTCCGATGATACTGCGCGCACGGGAGGCTTGGATTTCGTGTATGATCTGTGGAATGGGCCTCTTCTTGTCGCTGGAGGACACACGCCGGCGACGGCTCGCGCGCTGGTTGAGGAAGAACACCCTGATAAGGATATCCTGGTCGTGTTTGGGAGACAGTTCATTTCGAACCCGGACTTGGTGTATAGGATCAAGGAGGGTCTTGAGCTGAACCCGTACGATCGGAATACTTTCTATACCCCTAGCTCTGCGGGTTACGTGGATTACGCCTTTAGCCAAAAGTATTTGGTGAGCCAGCAGGCATAGATAGACTTACTCATCGGTTCAACATGCACCAGATGGACGTAATGAGGGGCGCATAATACGGCTTGGCTGTTATGGATTATTGAAGCATTTTCTTGGAGTTCTAGGTAGATAGACAATGAATATTCTTCTTTCTATGATACATGCAGTGCAATATGAGTACAATGATGGTGATTCAGGTATCTCGGTTAAAGTGCAACGTAACAACGTACCCGGAATTAGCCGAGGATATGGATTATTCTTGTGTCTGGGGCGCCAGCGCCGTGAGAACTTGTCTCAATGATGTGTAT
Organism: Nemania sp. FL0916; assembly: GCA_022578715.1. Lineage (NCBI taxonomy): Eukaryota > Fungi > Ascomycota > Sordariomycetes > Xylariales > Xylariaceae > Nemania > Nemania sp. FL0916. The sequence goes on along the minus strand of MU390373.1, from coordinate 83,365 downwards.
GAGCTTCCTTGGCCACATTATTATAAAGTATCCCTCCAGTCAGCCCCAAATCGCATGATCGCATAAGCTTCAAGAGTCTGAGACCACCTCGGCTGACTAAAAGTCAACATGTGCGGGAGTGTGCTAAGCACGGTCCACAAGCTCAACAGTACCAAGACGAGTTGCCACGAAATCGAGCCGGGGACTAAATCATTGACAGGATCCAATCCCCTCAGGTCGCTGCGCGTCCAATTCCCCGGTCCAATATCCATCATGGCAGATGCCGTCTCTCCGAACAATTTGTACATGGCCAGGGTCATCCTCTCCGGCGTCATGCTCGGGATCTGCAGAGCTTTGGCGAACTGCGAATCTCCCACTTCGCTGATGCGCGGTACACCTCCGGTAGCTAGGTTCGCGCCGTAAAACGCTTTACAAGTTGTGTCGGAGAATTGACCGCAGGTTGGCGGGGCTAGGAAGCCTAGAAAGGTAGTCGAGAGGGCCTGGAAGGCAATTGACTGCATGGCGAAGATACCTGGGAATTGAAAGGATGGTATGTTGGAGCCGATGGTGGTCAAGTCCTGTGTCCCAAATCCAGCCGCCCGATGGACGAAGTCAGAATATGTTCTGGTAACGGCGTCGAGATTGGCATAGCCCACATCGGATTCCACCATGCAGCGGACCCCGTAGCCCAGGACAGAGCTGTTCTTAAGCGACGTCACGAGAGGGTTCAGGGTCATGTTCTTGAAGCCATCATCGGGGGTGAAGCCGACAGGGACTGATTGCCAGACAGCTATCTCCAATGCACCCTTGATAGCCTGTTTCGTTGTATTGGACGTGGAGAGCTCGACGTAGTCGCCATTGCCAACTGCTGTTATGTCGCGATCACTGGCAATTACATAAGTAGCATCGATACCAAAGCTCGAGTCTGTAATCGCAAAGACGGGCGCGAGGCCAGCGGAATTCACAGAGAACCCCTCGGAGGAGACGCCCCAGGGGCCGGTAGCTGTCCAGTTATTCGGGCCGGTGGCATTGATCAGCTTCATTCCGTTCTGAAGATTCAGAGCTGAGCAAGAGACAGTGCTCAGAAATCCCCAAGCGCGGCCATTAACACGCTCTGCAACCGGAGGGCCGGTGAAGAATTTGACGGTCCGATTCGCGGGGGAAGATTTGTTGCCCGCGAGATCTGTCTGGTACATATTCTGAGCGAAATCCTCGAAGAAGCTGCTGCTCACGTTCTTAGTGCCTTCGGGAGCGTAAAAGATAGCCGGTGAGTTTGGCGTTGTGATCCGACCGCTGCGCCAATTGTTGCTCACGAGTCCAGAAACGGCGTCGTTTGTGCGTACATCGAAAGTGGTTTCATTGACACCGAGTATGACGACCGGCCGATCGCTCAGTTCCAGACCCTTCCTTTGGTCCATCGAGAGGCCCGCTAGAGGAGCTGTGATGGAGAAAAGGAGGTATGTCCCTGCAAGATACCACCACAGAGCTGCAGGACCCTGCCATGGCTCTCTTTTCACCAGATGTCTATAACTCAAGCGTGCGACACGCCACCAACTACCAATACTGGCCCAGCCACGATCAAGATGCTGCACGAATTGTCTCTCAGTTGATGGTGCCCATGAGGGATTGTTCAGAATGACAGCAGCTTCGAACCATGCAAGCGAGGTCTTGAGCCACTCAAGGAAGAAAATGCTGAACATGAGCCATGCATAAAATACCACCTTCGCATCAATCGTGTGCCCGCCAACGAGAATGCCATTTTTCTGGTCTCTTCGCAAGTAATCAAGGGCTATGAAAGCGTAAAGGAAGAGCGCGAGAATGGGCCATAGAATCGCTAACGTAGAGAGGGCTGCAATGCGTCGTTTCGATTTCAACGATTGTGCTTGTGCACCTCGTGACGGATGTTCGCATAACTCAGACGTCTTCAGTGAGACTTGGGCGTAACCTTTTGTATCCGTCACTTTATACCGTAAGCTTATGCGGAATCCAAAAAGGGAACGAAACGAATCAGCTCACGTGTGTTAGTCCTTGAAAGATCGAAGCTAGATTGCTCATTCTTAGTCTGCTCGTCATCAAATCGTGGGACGCCGTCTTGGCGCCCGATTACTTGCTCGGCGCCAGCGGAGCGCGGGGGCCAGCCCGAAAACATATTGCAGGTTCATTGATAATTCCGCAATGGAGCGGTCAGTGGAATCGGCAAAACGGACAGTCGGTCCCTTTCTTATTCACCTCTCGACATCGAGGCACCTAGCTTCCGGCGAAATTGGCCGTCTAGTCGGAGTCATGAAACGCATGAGCCGACCGACAGCTGAACGCGACGAGTGAAACATACCAGCTGTTTACAAGGCGAACAAAAACCAGCACTCCATACGCGTCCATCATTAGCCCATATGATAATGTCCCAGTCACCGTCGGCGAATCATGAAGTGCACAGCTAGGGCGCTTCTTCAACGCTCAACAGAACACTTGATGGTGTGCTCGATGAGACCTGCAGCATGGATGTGGTCTTCGCAAGCGCCGACAATTGCTTGGCAGAGATGGTGTGTTGTTGGGGAATCGCGTTTCATGGGAGTCGCAGCATACCCGGCCTCTGCAGTTCCGTCCGTCTCCGTCATCCTCCTTAGCAGACGCAGAGCAATGCCTGCCGTCGCCACGTCGAAGGATAAAATCGTCGCTCACGACGGTATCTGTAAATTCGCCTCCCATTTTTACCCGCCCAACGGTGTTAAGCGTTGAAATCTGGAGGTTAGTAAAGCCGGTGACAGGTACTTGCGCCCCACACGTGTCTGCTGTATATCGTGAGGTACTCTTCCCCCCCTGTCCATACGGAGTAATAGTATTCTCAATGCCCTATATCATCGCTCCGTTACTATTATAAGAAAGTTGAAGGCCACGATCTCATACTATAACGACTGTTTGAACCTTACTTGTCTCCCCGCCAATTATATGCTGGTATACTCCTACGCGTTCGAAAGTCTGGCCACCAGCACAATCCACTTGGCGTAATAGGAGACAGGCCTTGCTAAGTAGATCTTGGTCACCATTCAGTGTGGCCATTTCAAGACACCAAATGTTCTCCAAATCGTTTTCCAGGGAGTTTTTATCCGTAGCAAGGTCCATGAAGACATGTGGCGTCACATGTAACGTCCTCTTCAAACTTTTCACATAATTTTCGTCATGGCTCAATCTCCCGAGGCGTCCTTCCAGCGTGATTCTCCCACTTACATAGGTCTGGACGAGGTTTGACTGGACATCAAAGGAGACCACTCGGGCCTGCCAGTGTATTTCAGATTCGGTCTCGCCCAGGTTGTTGAAGAATCCGCTCCTCCCGTCCGGCTCCGGCAGGACAGAAGCCCAGCTCCACGATGGGAAAATTCTCACTCTATCCCACGGCGATGGATTCTCGATACCCCACATAAGACTAGCTAGAGTATTATCGCCCTTCAAGATCCCGCCGATGAATTCGTCTCCCGAGACCTTCTGTATGACTTGACCTAAGCCCAGCATGGCAGTAATCCTATCCGACGGCTTGGTGATCAGGCGGTTTGCGTAAGTCGCTAGCAATCGACAGTACGTAGAGAAATCTTTTTGCGGACAGGGGGTCCCATTTGTCGAGGAGGTTAGACCTTTCGCTTGAGATCCTAAGTGGCTGTGAAAATATTCCTTGATCTGCCACCTATCCGGGTGCTGTATACCGCTTCCGACTCCATCGGGATCGTGCTCGGACACACTGATCTCCATGCATTCCCAAAGAATAGCGCCGTTGCTGTAATATAGAACTCGCTTACTGAATATGTGCTCCTGAAGTGTCCAGGCTCGTTCCTCGACGGGACCTCCTTCTGCCCCAATGTATTGAAATCCCACCCATGGAAAATTGGCACCTGGATAGACGGCCAAGTACGAGAGCGACCGCTTCGAATTATCGTTGGGAAAGATTGAGTCTCTATACGGTAATTGCTCTCTCAATCGGTCCCGTTTGGGAAGTCGGAGATGTAGTTGCTGAGGATTGAAGAAGCCGTCCGGGTGAGGGCGAAATAGTCCATCATGTGAGCTACCGCCAACAGTAGTCGTGATCGTCAATGTAGCATTGGCGTAGACCTGAGTCATTTTGATTGCTTCATGCGACCAATCATCGTTGTCGTCTTGTATGATGCAAAGAGCGTCGATCCATATATACTTGAACCCGATGACGCGAGCGGCGTGGATGGCATCAAGCAGAGTAGGCGGTAGCTTGTGAGGCGATATCGCAGCATAGTATTCTTGAAGGTTCTTGGTCGTGGTCTGGTGGGCATTGGAGGAGGTCCCCCAACAGTAGGATAGCGCACAGTAATCGTGATGAGCCCCTTTACTCTCGAAGAGAAAGGGATCACGACTGCCATCCCCTACATCGATAACACGCGTGGGTAACGGGACCGAACCATGGCTACAAGCTACATGATTCGCCGTACACTCGTGCAGCCATGTTTTGGCGATCTGAAAAGAACTAGATGACGATGTTCCATTCTCGTAGTCATCGATAGAGGGCGAGTGCCTAATTGTGTTCTCTTCGTTTCATTAGCGTCTAGCATGAAGAATGATCAGTCCCAGTAGAGACATGTAAGACGACAGACCTTTGAGATAGCCAAGCTCGAGCTCAACTGCAAGATCTCCGGCCGTGATGAAAAGCCGCCTAGGACGCTGTAGGTGTAAGTATACCTCAGATTTTGAAATTTGGAGGTATTTCTCAATCTCGGGGGGGACGAGTGCGCCTTTATTCTTCAACAATTTCAGCGATTGCATAAGCACGAGACATAACCTGCAGCCACTATCCGCCGATGATACTAGGCTCTCCAAACTGTTATGATGTCGAAAGCAAAGTGTCTCAAATTGGGTTACATCCCCGCTCAAGCAGCTACACGACGGGTATGAAGCTTGGGTCTGATATTCAAAACACAGAGAACAGAGCATGTCTTCGGCAGGCTCGATGCTCGTCCTTTTCGCTTTTAAAGAAAGAACTTTGAAGAAATCTCTTATTAGTTCGTTCGATTTGATTTTCTGCTTTATGCAAGACCGGGCTGTTATGTATTGATCGACATTGAGGCTTGTGAGAATACTTTCGTATATCGGGCGGCAAGATTGTGGTGGAAACCAATCTGGATGCGATGCGGCATTTAATAGAACTGCTGATTCCTCTCCTTCTTGGCTTTCGCTGTAAGATTCACTCTGCCAATTAGGAGAAAATGAGGCTCCTAGTTCAACAAGCGTATCAATGAGATTGGCCTGGCGATCAATTAGTGCCAGGTCGCGAGGCCACCAGCCTTGAGAAGCTTGGTTGACAATGGCACCGGCATGGACTAGAACTCGTATCATCTGGTCGTCTCCGTTTCTTATCGCTTCATGAATGGGGAGGACATATACGTCACTACCTGTCAAGTCATCATGGTCTCCAATTTCGCTGCCGGCGGACCGCCCTTGGCTGGGCAAATTGACGTTCGCGCCATGAACGACGAGCAACTCGACCCCATCGTGGTATTCAAGACGGGCTGCCTCCTGAAGCGGAGTTCTTCCTAGAGAGTTGCAGAAATGAACATCGGCACCGTGGTCAAGGAGATACCTCATCGCATCTTGTTGCCCCGTAGCTATCATACGATGCAATGGTGTATTCCAGTGTGGCCATGTGCTTGCATAGCCTCGTGGAATTTTAAGCTCATCCATCGACCATCTTGTATTAGGCAACCCACCATCGTCGAGGAACCGAATAATCCCATCTAGATTACTTGGACCTGCAGCGCGGAAGGACTGATGGTTGGACATTTATTGGAGACACGGTCTTCTTGATCTGAGATCATGCCCTAAGAAATTAAGAATTACGGATTTGAAAGCGATGCTGATGTTGATTTACGGTATGAAAGTCTAACACGGAAGATCTTCGATATTGAACTGGAGCGAGTGCCCTATATTCAATGTGGAGAGCAAAAAATGGTGAAAATCAAGGTGTATTAGGTGAATAGAAGAGCACTGAAGGACTCCTGAAATCATTAGATACTATCACGGCTCGCGCGCTCCGGCAGTGCCGTACAACGAATTCTGGAAACGTAAGTGAATTAGATGGAGAGAAAACAAGGGAGAAATGGCGCCACAGGGCCGGCCGCCGTAGACCTACATGTAGCTAGGCCCGCAGGTCTGACAGGCCTAATAGGAAGATACCTACTCCGTAGCTACTAGTCCAATCACATATGTCGCTCCTGAGGTCCACTTTACTCGCAGCTAAGTCCCCAGTACGGAGTAGGTGGGAGCTATCCATCACTGGGCCGACTCGATGGACTCCGTAAACACTGCACCATCTCACCTCACCATGATGTACGGTACATTGCTCAAACTACTGTTTCTGGGGCTGTCGGCCCCGCGTGTCTCGGCTTCACTGCAGACCGTCCTCGGCGCACCGGATGCCTCCCATGGCGATGCTCGTGTGCACGCGGTTGATGACGCGATCCTAGCGGCGCTAGACGCCCATCCTGATCCGGTTGACGCGCTGGTATCGCTACGACCTGAAATGGCCGACGAATTGGCTGAACGACGTCTGCTGCACGTCTTCGGCCAAGATGCGCCGCAATGGATGACCGAGGGCGACAAGTTGCGCCTGCGTCGCGACGGGCGCAAGTTCAAGGACATCACTGACTACCAGGACGATGTCACAGCGTCGGTGGCTGGGAAAGCCCACCTCCCTAAGCTCATCCACCAGCGCCTAGTGAAGCCACTGTTCGCCCGGATCGAGACGGAGAGGATGCGCGGCGTGCTGGGACAGTTCACAGGTTTCTACAACCGCTACTACGGCGATGTATATGGCGAGCAGAGCGCGCAGTGGCTGCACGACCACATCGGTGCCATTATCGGCACCGCGCCCTTTCACACGCACATTTCACTCGAGTATTTTACCCACCGCTTTCCCCAGCCATCTATTATCGCCCGCTTCGAGCCTCGCGTCCGCAACTCCTCGCTGCCCCTGACCATTATCGGTGCCCACCAGGACTCGGCGAACTACCTCTTCCCCCTGCTGCCCGCCCCTGGCGCTGACGACGACGGCTCTGGCTCCGTTAGCATCCTTGAGGCCTTCCGCATCCTCGCTCAGTCTGGCTTCGTGCCCAAGAACGGCCCCGTCGAGTTCCACTGGTACGCCGCCGAGGAGGGCGGACTGCTAGGTAGCCAGGCCATTGCACGCGACAAGAGGGAACAAGGCGCGAATATCGGCGCCATGATAGAGTTCGACATGACCGCGTACGTCGCTCGGAACTCGACTCCCGAGTCCATCGGCCTCATCGGCACCTCTGCCGACGACGACTTGACTGCCTGGGTCGCCGCCCTGAGCAAGGAATATATCTCCATCCCCACCGACGTCTATACCTTGCCGGCCGGCTCCGGCTCCGACTACATGTCTTTTACCGTGAATGGCTTCCCGTCGGCGTTCGCGTCAGAAGGCAACCCTTCAGCCGGTGGTCGTAAATTCATGGGTGATTACGACCCCTATGTACACAGCTCGCTAGATACTATGTATGTCGATGACGAATTCGGCTATTTCTCCTTCGACGTAAGTTCGCATATCCTTTCCACAGCGTGGTATCCGTGCTAATGCATGTCTCAAAATAGCATATGGCGAGGTTCTCGGAGCTTGCGATCGCTTTTATTGTGGAGCAGGCCGGCTGGGATAATGCCTGGAGGTAGTTCCGAGTCTTTTGTTGGTCAGGGCTGACCCCACCCGTCTATCTCACATGCATATAACACCACGTCAAACGTGCTGTAATACCAGTATCTCACGGTCGAACTGTAACCTATACTCTGTAGAAATGTAGATGTAAGCGTTGAAAGCCTGGCATAGATAGCATGTAGCATATATTTACGTTCTGCACCGTAATGGAAACCCGTATTCTCTTTCGTCTGTGGATGGTCAACTTGCTATCATGAGCGCTCCTGCATGTATGTATGTAGGTAGGTAATAAGGGGGTGGAGCGGCTGATAATCCCCTCCGTTGGGGCCCTGACGAGTTGCTGCAGGCGAGAGTCGTGGTCTCATATTATGGACAGTGTGCTGGGCATAAACATATTACTGTCTGTGAGAATGTGAAATATGGACCGATACCATACGTCTGGTAGGTATCTGTCATCCTACAAACAAAGGTTAACGGAACGTCGGAAGCCAACAATCCATCTTTCTGTCTTCTAATCTTTCAATCTAAGTAGCCTCGATCACCGCATTTAGCATCGCTATCATTATCTGTAAATTATATGTTACAAGGAAAGAGCACCAATACAAGACAGCCAGGGAAGCGTAGCGGTGTTTCCTTGCTGTAATTACTGTTACCAGCCGAAATCCATTGTTCTCTATTCTCGGCGATCATGGCTGCAAATGAAATTGTCGAAGTTTTGCAGAGAGCCTTCCCCAAGGCCCAGGTAGCGCTTCCTAGTACTGATGAGTTTTCCGCTCTCAACACGTCATATCTCTCGAGGGCACAGGCCGAACTTCAGCCAAGGGCCATATTCCTGCCCAGAGATACAAAGGATGTCGTCAAGTTCATACACATTATTAAGCCCTATGCGCTTCAGGGCGGCGTGAAGTTTGCTGTGCGAGGAGCGGGGCAGCAACCTGCGCTTGGATGCAACAACGTACACGACGGTATCACTGTCGACTTGCGCAACCTGACTGGCATCCAGCTCAAAGATGATGATGCAACTGTCTCGATCGGGGCAGGTGAGCGCTGGGGCGACGTTTACGCCGCGCTGCAGGAGAAGGGGCTTGCTGTCACTGGTAGTCGTTCCAGTATGGGTGGTATTGGTGGGCTCGGCCTTTCCGGTAAGGATTTACAGCATGCGTTCTTCCTCTCATCTGCCAAAAACCGCGGTCGGTTACTGACTCAGACTGTACTAGGTGGTCTCTCCTTCTTTTCTACCCGTGAAGGCTTTATCACGGATAATGTGACCAATTTCGAGGCCGTCTTAGCATCCGGAGAAGTGATCAACGCTAACATTCACGAGAACACGGATCTATTCGTCTCTCTTCGCGGTGGTGGAAACAACTTCGCTATCGTTACCAGGTACGACATGCGGACCTTTAAGCAGGGCAGATTCTGGGGCGGCACCGTCTTCTACTTTCCCAATAGTTTCCCAAGCCAGGTAGATGCCTACGTCAAGGAACTGAAAGATCCAGAAGCGACCAACGAGACACACATCATGCTTGGGGCCGGCTATAGTGCCGCTTTCGCTCAGGTCAGCGATATTATGTGCATGAACCAGGTGTACTATACCAAGGAGGTCGAAAATCCGCCAGTCCTGGACCCGTATGTCAACATGCAGCCTCAACTCGATCAGATGAGATCGGTTCGCATGCTGGATCTTGTAGATGCAGCAAAAGAACAAGCAAACCATGGATCATCAACCTCTAGGTGAGATCGCTATGACCCGTCTTCCGCCTTTCATCATCCAGGAATCCGAACTAACACGGCCATTTTCTAGAGTCTCGTACATGAACACCACCGTCAAAGCCGACGTTCCTACGCTGATGGCAGCATATGAAATTTATGTGGACGCGCTCGGGCCTCTGAAATCTGTTGAAGGCCTCACCACATCGTTCACACTTCAAGCATACCCCAAGTCTCTCCTAGACAAGACGGCATCTGCGGGCGGAAACTCGTTGGGAATTGATCCACTGGACGGGCCACTCATGTCGATTTTGATACTGTCCTTCTGGCAGAATAAGGAAGACGACGGCAAGATCCATTCCACATTTAAAGGTGTTATCGAAGCTGTCGACCAGGATGCAACGACGAGGGGGACTGCAGTCCCATACAAGTACATGAATTACGCAGCGCCTTTTCAAGACCCTATTGGCTCGTATGGCGAGAAGACCAGGGCCAAGCTACAGGCAACTAGCAAGAAGTATGACCCTGAGGGTCTGTTCCAGAAAGGTGTTGTAGGAGGATGGAAATTATTTGATTGAACGGGGATGTAAACATGCTCAAAAGGGAGATAACAATTGTAAGGAAATGCGATAGGTCTAGGATAAATACAATAGATCTAAGAGAATAAACACGGAATATTCTTCCATTCTCTCCCTTTTTCTGTAAGGGAGCCCCCTTCCCTTTGCCGAAGTGTTGCTACCTCTACTACAACGTCGGTTGCAGGACCGTCGATTCGCAAATGCTGTAAGTGTAACCAAATGCAGGGATCCCAAGCGATGCACTAATGCGGTCCTCGCCAGCCAATAAACCCGCCCCTAGGCGGTCCATGTCCCCGCCCATAGCCACCCCCACGTGGCGGCGGTGGTGGCCCTAGATAGCCGCCGCGGGGCGGTCCGTGGCCGCCATCTGTCGATCGATTGATGTTTTAGTTTTGAGTTAATCTTGACGTTGAACGAACAAACGAACGGTCAAACAAATAAATAAGCGACAAACAATCAAAGAAATGAAGAAACTCAATTGATCGAGATAATTAGGGAACGCTTACGTATGTGTCCGCCGCCGCCGCCACCGCGAAAGTTGTAATGGTATCCGGACGATCGGTGCCACTCGTAATGGTAGTGGTAGTGGCCGTGACCGCCGTGGTGGCCACCGTGGCCGCCTGGACCGTGCGACATCTTTGATATGGGTGGTATTCTGACACACTCTGTGAGTGGCGTCGGCGATAGGAGCTTTGGTGCACTTCTAGTCAGGAACGGATGAGATGATCATCTCTACTGCCTTATTATAGGCGCGACATTTGAGCCTGCCTGGATGTGTCGTCGCAATATGCTAGACGTGTCATACCCCTATTCCCTCACTGAGCCGTCAAGGTTGACGTGTTTCTTATCGTAGACCGGCCTGTATTAACATGTCTACCCTTTTACCGTGTCACATTAAGGCAGGCTGCGGCTCCGCGAGCGGGGTTTATAAATGAGCTTGGAGGCCGTCAGCGAATCCTCCAACGGAAAAGTACTTTTGAGAAGGTAGTAGCAGGCTCGGTAGATCGATACGGCAATTGTGATAGAGGTTATTGAGGATGATGTATAATTAGTAGATTGTTCTACATAGTATTTCTCGCCGTATCCTGATCTTAACCGCTGCAAAATAAGGCTATGTGATAGGCTAGCCTTAGTGAGGTCTGGCGATCAGCTCAGTGATGGATGGCATGCACATGGTAATTGAAATGATCAAAATTTCGGAAGGAGGATCTTATGTTATCGTTTCGAAGAGTAGGATTCTAGGGGGTCATTTTTTTGCTCCTTTCCCTGTATCATCCCGATAAAAGCATAGAAGTGGATAAACACAGGTATCTTTATCAACCTTTCGATCCGTAGATACAAAGCGTGATTTATCCTAATTTGTGTTAGACCGTCTCTCCGTGATCATTTTTGATCTGAAATTTTGTCTTTCCATCTGGCAGTTGAGTCCACATCTCCGGCACATGTATCCATCATCTTCCACCGAAATCCTTTGCAAGCACTTTGTACACCGCCACCATTTCGGATTAATCTTCCGCGAGCTCCACCATGAGGTATCATATGGGGTTGAGCTTCTCCGTACTATATCTTCCATATGATAGACCCTGTAGTGGTCTCTCATATGATCAAGTCTATGAAAGGGCAGCTCACTTCGCTCACACCTTTTCCAGTCACAGAGGTACTGAGGCTTCTCTGAAGCCATATTCAATCTTGGCTCGAGTTTCTTAGCTAATTTTGATGGGTATGTTGTAGGTGCTTGTCCCTTCTCAAATTGTCGCTTCTCAAAATCATTGACACGAGGTAAGTATAAATTCTGTGCATCATCATCATCTTCATCATCTGACGACGAATCTTCTGAGGATAAAAGTCCACTTGGTATCGAAATGAGGGAGATTTCTCTAAGATGGCGGGCCATATGCTTGAAATAGACTGGAGGAGGAGTAAGCTGAACACCATCCATGCAAAGTGGACATGCATCTCCAGTCCAGTTAGGACTCTGATGCGCTGCTAGATGATGTGTCTTCCATTCATGAGTAGAGTTGAAGAAAAGTTCATCATCATCCCCTGGCAACTGGCACTCTCTGTGAACGCAGAGCAGCGGGCGTAAGTCTGAGAATACATGAGCCCTGTAATGGGTAATTAGCTAATAATGTCTCAATTGGCTCTGGATAAAACCTACTTCCATTGGAGGCGAGTGAGAGCATTGTGCAGAGTCCGCGAGCAAAACGGACATGTGAACCACCCGTCTTTACTTGGCTGACTTGGGATAGCTGGCACCCGAATCCTCCCTTGATCGATTGTAGACTTGGTAGTCTTGAGAGAAGCTGGAGTGGCAATTGACATTGTATCGTTTGGATGATCATCGAAGACTGATTCTAATGTAGTAGGTCTACTGGACCCGGCCGTCTTTGAGCTTCTAGAATTATCAAGATCGTGAGTTTCGAAGAATTGAAGTCGCTGCGCCATGATTTGATCCGATCGAATTCGATTCGCTTCTGCAAGTCGATCGATAAGCCACTGCGGCGCAGAGGGAAACTTATCTCTAATGCGTCTGCTATATATAAGGGCTTTGTTTGAGTTCAATGAATGGGTATTCATCGGATCGAAATTGCTTGGTTCGCGCTCAAGGTCAGATGCGCAATCCTCGAATGTAAGAGATAGATCCATCAAGCAATCGATGTTAACTTTGACAAGGTTTGATGCAACGGAAATATCTTCATATGACGCAGACGGGCTATTCTCCAGTAGGCTGTAAGACAATATGGCGGCTTCGGTATTTTCCTCCAATATTTGATTAAGACTTCTCGAAAGCTTCTCACTTCTTGATGTTTCGGCTGTCAGAAGTTCCTGGATTTCACGGTTGTCAAAGGAATATATAGATAAACACTGGATAGAAAGCTCTCGCAATTCACAGAGTCTCAGTAATATACCGATCCCCAATTCAGGCTCTGTCAAAAGCATCTCATCTAATCGGCCGCTTTCTACGCCAACACCATGACCCCATAGATAAAGACGCTCGATTTCGTATGTCCAGATTGTCTCATATGCGTTTCTTTGAGAGGTTGAGACGACTTGTGCCTCCTGGGTGGCTTCCTGCTGACCATGGACTGTATTAACCCCAGGTGTTGAGCTCGTATGAGATTCGGAACTCATAACTTGCTTCTTCGATATCTCTGCTCGTAGTTTGATTAATAGCTCCACTGTGCTGTCAAACAGAGATGAAGCTACCCCGGTTTCTAATTGCTGAGGTTCTCCCAGGCTTGCCAGCCACAATTCGGTATTCTCGGCTCCATTCACCGAAACAGGCGGTCCCCCATGTATTGGGTGTGGGACAAACAACTCTTCAGGAATTGCCTGTGAAGCCATGATGATGAAGTATGATAGGCTTTCAAGAACGATATCACACTAAAAAGCTCTTGAATGGACATAGGAATGACTACCACAGCAAAGAGTGTAAATTACATGGCATGGTGCCCAATTGTTGAGCCTCGCATATAATTCATTCTTCCCCGCATGGAAATCACGTGGCACACGCTGCTGGCAAATGGGCTTGAGGCTGACGGGAATTAGCCGATCAGCCAACTGAATATAGACCATTCAATCTGCCCCTCTTTTTACATCATATCCTGCCCATGCATAATTGAGCTTCCTACCCTAGCTCGGTCGAGCCGCTGGCATCACATTTGCCTTCACCATGAGCGGCCTAGAAATAGCTGGATTGGTGCTTTCAACGATTCCTCTGTTTATGAAAGCCAAGAGCTATGCATACGAGCTAGCAAAAGTAATGAAAATCCTTCAACACCAGGGGTTTGGGGTAAGCCTCAGAGCACTTCAGACAAAACTAGGGACACAGGATGTGCTGTTCAGAGTCATTTCACATAGGCTTCGCAATGTGATTCAGGCGAAAGAATATGAGTTGAAGGCTCTAGTGTCAGCTGCTCATGAACTACGCTCTAACGAACAGGCGGATTTGTCTGACTTATTCTTGCAATGCTGCTCAAATATACGAGAGATACAACATTCTCTTAGCTACATTTCAAGACTCCTTCAGCGGATGGTTGAGAGAGATGAATCAGAATTCTTTAGATCGGTCAGACAGTCCCCATATTGATGAATAAGTATAGCTAGACTAACACAACAACAGGTTCCCGATACTCTCATAAGGCTTCACGGAGCAGCTCTATCTTCTCGAATGGCGCTTGCATGGAAAGAATCATCCATTGATCTAGAAATTGATAAGCTAAGAGGATATGTCAACGATTTCAGATTCTTAGCCCAAGAAGTTATCGAGACGCTCAAGCCCAAACTCCCAATAACTATAGGGATCACCAACTTCCCAAAATCTCCAAGTGATGAGCGTGATGAAGATACCCCGGATATTATCGGCCGATATAAAATTATCCAACACTGTTCTACAGCATTTTTCAACATATTCATGCTTAAGTGGCAATGTACCATCCACGCTGGACACAGGGTTTACCTAAGCAACTCCGAAAGGGTGTCTAGGCCGCGAGATCTGGACCTCATTGTTCGAGCAGCAGATATAAAAAGTTCGAATGAGCACGCTTTAAGGATAGAAATTCAACATTGCAAGTGTGCCGACCTACCTCAAGTCTCTACTAATCCGAATATGCAGAGTTCCGCTACCCCAGCCGTAACAAATATTCGCAGGATAGGACAGTTTAAAAGGGCGGGAATCGCCCAAGATAATTTAACGGAAGCTTTAATGGCTTCTCTGGCTTTGAACGCAACAGCACCTGACACTGAGAACTTAGGCGAGAAGTCAAACCGGCCTAAGAAACATAACAGAGTTCATTTCCATAAAAATATTCCGATCGAATTATTAGTGGATGAGAACGCTCAATCAGTAAACCAATGTGATACTGAAAAAATGAACACGGTTTTCGATTTACATTGTGTCGATGATCATTGTCATCATTTTCAACGCTATTTCGACAGCTGCTCATCCAAGACATATGTTGGTTCCCTTGAGGATAGGTGCACCCAGAGATTCTATGCATGCCCTCAAGGCCCTCACGTTCCGGACACGCCTCAAACTCTGTATGAGATTATTAGGACTCTTGCTGACAATCCTCTATCACCGACCTTACCCCTCCAAACATTGCTTCATACCGCCGGCTCTGTAGCCAGCTTATTATTACAGTATCATTCGACGCCCTGGCTCCCCGAAATATGGGAGAGCAAACACATCTGCTTCTTTGACCGGCTTGGGCTCGATTCAGGGAAGCAGACTTGCCCTCCCTACATCGTTATGTCCATATCCAAACCAAGCGCGGCTGAGATAAAAGGGAAAGGGAAAGAGAGAGCCACGGCCGCGCAGCCTCCCACAAACGTAGAACTGCAGGGGATCCGGAACAAATCGTTGTTCTCTCTGGGCATTGTCCTCTTGGAGCTGGGATTCTCCACACCGTGGAGTCGCTTGCGAAGCAGAGCTGCGGGGACATTCAAGCTACCTGTACAGTCTGAATACAAGATCGCCGATAGGTTGGCGCGTGAACTTGTCCGCTCAGTTGGCATGGACTACGTACGGATCGGGCGGAAGTGTCTGGCTTGCGATTTCGGAGTCGGAGAAACGGATCTCGAGAACGAAGATCTGCAGAGAAAATTTATATCCGATGTGATTGAGGTACTCGAGAGAGTAGAAAACGGGATCCGAAGGTTACAGCAAGGTATATAGAAGATGGCCCTTGATGTACTAAAGAAGAACGCATGGTCTACCTACATAGATATGCCGCATAGTGCGATAAAATATACAATAATTTAAGCAGCGAATTAGAAAACATATATGCATGAAAAATAAACGAATAATTACTTACCTGTTAATACCGTATGCATCCAGTAGGCCTCCGAAAGAGACCGGTGGTGGTGATAGATGACATAGAGCCATGGTCAAGCTAAGACTCAAGCAGAGCCCCCTTGGCTAGACCACTTGGACAGTCTCGATTTACAGCACGAGATATGATACTACTGGTTCGTGTTCTCATATCTTCGCGTACCTAAGTACCTACATAAGTATCAACATGTCATGAATGGCATGTGAGTAGGTGCGCGCCTTCCTATAAATTCCAGTACCCAATAAGGTAATTACCCGCCATCACATGCCAGATGGCCCAGGCCTACCTACCCACCTGATTGGCACTTACCTAAGGGATATAAGGTATCAGAACACCTCCCACTTCCAACCGGGACGTTCCCCTCCTACCTCGGTAGCGCAGTGGTCAAATAGTCGCCAGGACAAACTCCTTAAAGTTAACTAAGGGTTTTCCGGTTGAGGCCAGGCCAGAGCAAATTTTCTGGGGCATCTGACTACACATAATACTAACAACATGCAAATAGTCAGATGCCTTGAGCGCCTGACGTCCTATGTAAGACCTCGATTCTTTTTTTCTTTCTCTTTTTTTTTTTTTTTTGTTTTGTCAATCTTACATGCTTTTCCAATCCGAATTTTTTGGAGTACCGGTCCGAAATCTCCAAGGACGGTGGAAAGGAGACATGTGCATAGATAGGTCGGTCAGAAACCCTCGAGCATTTGAAATATTTAAGAATCATTTGATTGATCTACTGAGTCTCATACTGCTACACTCATAACCTAGCTATGACTAGGCTTCTATTCACTAGGGACCTCAATCACCAAATGCCCAAGTCATGTGGCGCTTGTCGAGCCACATTGCGTCCCGTCTCTCGACGCGCGGCTCAGTCCCTACTGCTAAGAACAGATAACACCTTCTGTGTTCTGCCAACTGGCAAGGTATCTACTATCACAAGTTTATAGTCGGGCTTTCTTCCTGGCCACGCGAATAACGACGATCTACTGACCTCGGGTATCATCTATAAATGCCGCCTACCGTCCCGCCCTGCAGAGAGTACCCTCTTCAAATCTCAGGCGGCGATCTCATGCAAATCACCATAATAACGTTGGGATATATATCAGATGAAACAGCTGCAATGGTGAGGATAATGGTGATGGGGAAATGCGCTGGGTTGGCCGTAGCATCTGTGGATGAGAGGGTATCGTTGTTGTTGTGAGAGCCGATATGAAACAAGAGCGGCAGGGGAGTGTCATGAACAAAGGCTGGCGATTCGCGCATTCCAGTCTCCGACCCAATTCCACTCTCCTCAAAGTCGTGCACATGCGCCTGACCCTGTACGCTCGCGGCTGTATCCTCCGTAGGCGCGGCGCGAGAGGGCCATAGTTGCGGGGCCGCAATGGTTCATCGAGCCAGACCATTGATTCCAAGCTTTGCACGAGGATCAATAGCTCATAAATACACTTGGCGGTTGTCATATGACATGATTGCCAAATGACCATGCGTGAGCGGCATTTAGAAATGCGCATGCCAACGAATGAATTTCACACGAAGGCCAAAGGCTAGCATTGTAGGGCTGATGGGAATATGAAGGGATAGGGAGTGGTATGCTGATGTAGCTATGCCGTAGAAATCTTCTGCTCCAAGACCTTGGACTATTTGGATTGAAATAGATGTCCCAAAGCCTGCATGTCGGTCTGTCAATGACATTCGGCCCACGCTCGCCCGCCTCTCGAGAACCGGTCTGCGGATGTCGCGACATGTTCCACGATGGTGTAACCTGGCTTGGAGCATGTAAAGCGATCAGTGTACCCAAAGGGCTGTCTCTGTAGGCTAGACAAAGTCAAGCACTTATTAAGTCCGAACAATTTCAGCAGTAATAAGTATCAAGTGAAATATATGCCACACTCATGAAATGCCAGGAGTAGCCGTAAGAAATCGTTCTCCCCACACTTAGCAGCGCGCAAGTCGCTAAGACCGGTGGTCTCCAGAACGCGATCAATTTTGGCTCGGATGAGACTCGTCAGAACAGACTTGGTAGCCGGTATTCCACAGACAGTCTGCTGAATATCGGCCGCTTTGGCGTTATCGATGTCCATGTCCGACTGAAGAAAGCTTAGATCCTCCTTGCTAACTTTTTCGGGATATAGCGACGTAAAAGTGATCCAGTTTCGCTGGCAAAGATCAAGAGAATCGCCGAAACTCGATCGTAATGTTTTGTTCTTGCGCGAGAAGCAGATGCGCAGCATGCCATCCCATTCCTCCCACCGTATCTGAGGCCGATCAGGGCGGGGCTCCAGTCTCACCACCATCGACTCAACCTCGGGCGGGGGCGTGAAATTATTACGGCCGACTTTGGCCACTTGGGAAACCTTGGCGAAGAATTGCGTGTTGACGGAGAGGCGCGAGTAGAGCGAATCGCCAGGACGCGCCGACAGCCTCAGGCCAAATTCTCTCTGCACCATGAGGATGCTGATGCGCGGCGGGCGCGGCAGAGAGAGCAGCTTGGACACGATGATAGACGATATTTGGTAAGGGGTGTTGCTAATGCAGACGTCGAACGGCGGGAGGGCTTCGGAGAGCTCCAGTTTCGCGAAATCGCCGGTGAAGATCTGCAGCTTCTCTTGCTTGGGCGTTCCTTGCACTCGCTTTGTTAATTCGGCCGCCATCCTGGGATCGAGTTCAACGGCGATGGTCTGCTTCGCTTGGTCGAGGATACGCGTCGTCAGAACACCAGTACCGGGTCCGATTTCGAGAACAGTGTCGGTAGGTTTGAGCATCGCTTTCGCGACTATCGTGTCGGCAATTCCTGGGTTCTTGAGGATGTGCTGGCCGATGTGTGTATTAAATTTGAACAAAGAGGCTGATGATGCCGATGATGCGCCCTTCTTGTATGGCGCTTGGCGGGCGCTATTGCCCGTATTTCGTGCCGATTTAGGCATTTTGGAAAGGCGCTATGATATGTACAAGGAAAAAGAATATTAAGAAAGCCTGTCGCTACGGCACATCAAGAGGAATAGGTAAACACGATAGGACATAGTACTGGCGCAAAAAGTTATGCCTTACTTTTACTAACGAGAATTAATCCCAGAGGCATTGTGGGTTATCGCCCCTCGTCCCTTATCGATAAGCACGTAGATTAAGTACTTATTGTGGGTCTAACCAAGGGATAGACAACCTAGCACAGAGGACTGGTAATTACCCCTTAATTGTGCGAGTAGGCACTGAAAAGAACACAGTGAACATGACCCATACGCGTACAAGAACTCTGGCTGCGGCATTGAGCAGAAAGGAAGGCTGATGGATTGTTTGTCTGGGCAGGGTTGTTTATAAATCCCGTGCACTAAGGACACCCTTTGACTCCCACCAATCTAACCCTAGGGTCAGTCAGTATTCATCGTGAGATACTTCAAAAGCTGTATTCAAGTTAGCTACTACCTACCTAGGTACGCAGTGCAAGGTCATTTTCTCCTCCAGCTTACAGTTTGAGGCACCACAGGCTCACAAGTCACACCGCTGTAATCGCGCTCTACAGACCAATCATATGTATCATCTAAGAAAACTCAAGACTTGTAAGGGTTTCACGGGACCGAGCAGTACAGGATCCACGATCAAGCCTCTTTACTTACGGGAAACCATCACGATTTTCGGACTTCTAGACTTGCGACGAACATACTGCTTATACCACGTGGTATAGGCATTGTAATCGTAAGTATCATCGCTCTTGTCTGTAAAAGATATTATCGTAGGTCTTAGAAGTCTAAATCCCAAACAGAAGCCGTCGTGTCATTATCGACAGTATAGGTAGAAATTAAAAATCCCGGTTCTATCCCGAAACTCATTCGTCGTCTCGTACTCGTATTATCAACCGGTCAATAGACGCCAACTTGAAAGGCATACGTCGCTATAATATTGCCGCCCTCCCTCTTCATATCTCCTACTTCAACATATTTATTCTCTTTAGCTCTCTCGGGATGGGTCAAACTGACGCTATACTATGCTCCAAGGCTGCTAGTCGCCTGTTTCCATTGAATCTTAAGATCATGATAGACAGAACTTTGGTCGACAACCTCTTCATTCGTTAGTAATTTAGCTATAGGATTGCCTAGGTTCAGTCTTCGAGTAGACTCACTTGTATAAAAGTAGGACATGTTTAGCCTTTAAGTGCAAAGATCGAGACTGACAGGGCATGAGCTCTTTATAGTATAGCTAGAATTTATGAAAGGTTCAGTTAATTCGTTGTACTCACCTGACCAGATGTTCTCTCCAGTTGTCTATACATGGTATGTGTTCTGTATTCCGAGAGCCGGGTTGGACGGGCTATCACCTGTAACCCATATAAATAACTATCAACTATTAATTTTACTCAAAGGTTCCCATTCAAACTGGATATTGGTTCAGTCTAATTAGATGCTCCTCATGAGTCCCTTACTAATCATTGTTGCTAAAACTCAATGAGTGTAATAAATTGCTCTGTTCTTTACAGATCCCCTCGATAGACTCGTTCAGAGAAGGAGGTCTTTTGCATGTGATGTTTATTCATTGAGGTCCGATAAGCATGACAAAAGAACAACGTAAAGAAGCCTGAGAAAAATGCACTATCTACAAAAAAGAAGAAGAACAAAACAACACGGCCTACAAGAATTACGCTTCACTGCATATTCGCCACACACATACGCCTATTCCATCCATAATACTAAGCCTATTCATTTAATACATGCCTTTTTAAGAACAAAGGAAATATCTGTATTTAAAGCCTTCCAAAGCTTATCATGCCGAATCTTGTCTCACGTACGCTACGTCAAGCGATTAGAAGAGAAGAGATACTGCGACATCACGAAGGCTTTCTTCTCCAGTATAGAGGCAACGAAGTCTCTTCAGGGATATAATCGTCAACTGGCCTCCCATTCACACTAAGGGGAACAAGGTCACTACGTGGTCTTCTCCCGTGCTTGTTGTTCTTGGAGCCCGGATGAGCTCTAGAGGCCAGGCAGCTCGACGATACCCTCATCAGGTCCTTGGTACCTATTATAGAGAGTGGGGAGTCCACACACAAGAGGTATGGTCACTCTTAACTTACAGCTGCATTATCGACTTTGAGTATAAGCCGGGCTTGTTTGCAAATGCAAATGCAAATGCATCGCAACTGCAGATCTACTTAGCAAACTATTACACCCGCTTACATCATAAATATTTATATACCTTCAAGTTACGTACCTACATGCAGGCACGTACGTGATTACATGTTCGCATCTTGACGACAACGGTGGCAACCATGTACTGTTTCGATCGCAACTACTACTTCAATCTGTGGTGCCGTCACCCAGGTCTGTACTTGCCTCAAGTATATACTATCGCTCAAAGACACACTCTTTACTCTGTATACTACTGGACTGGCAATCTTCGACTTCAGTACTCCCGATCACTCGCCTCTCAACCTCTGTTTATGCCTCTCCGACCCTCTTGCGACGCCCGCACTCGTACAAACACGCACGTATACACACCCTGGGATAAGTGCACACATATATGCACACGCAAACACACAAACATACACCCTCTCACTTATACACACGCGCAGTCTCTCTCTTTCTTTAATTCTGGACTTGGACTAGTAGTCTTGTTCTACCCCTTTCTTAATGATCTTGTCAGTGTGCGGTTGTGCTAGTGGTGTCGCCTGAGACCTGGCGTCTTTACAGTCTTCTCAATATCAAGACTTGTAAGATTGAAGCGAATTGCGATATTTTACATCCCTCGTGAGCCACTATTCATTGATTTGACTGCTTTTCCCTATCCACGCGACGACTACCGCGTTCTTACGAGGCTCAAGTGGCCGCCTACTCCGTTTACCAGTCTGGCGGAGATCTGAAGGTCATCTAAATTACAGCAGCGAGCAGTTCTCTGCTGTGTGCAATAGTGCATCTTTTCATGCCAACCCCGATGTCCCCAGCTATTCAGGTAAGTCGGAGATATATGGATTCCGAGCTGTGGTACATACCTATCTTACCCTGCACAAGAATGACTCGGTCCTGCCGTCCTGAATTTATTCCCTGGCGCTTACCCCCTAGTCGACCCCCAGGGGTCATACTGTAACTTGAATTCATCGGTTTCACCACAATCCACTTATCTTCCTGATTTCATATGTGGCCAGCCCCTTCCTGCCCCTTCTGTCTGTTACTCTCTCGACCTCTCTGTTCATGTCTGTTTCCGCGCTGAGCAACCGATGACTCCACTTCCACACACAAATATCCTTTGTTTTTCTGTTAAATATTCATCCGTTCACTTCAGTTTCATTTATTCCCTCTATTAGCAGTGGACAGGATTCATGCGTTTTGTATTTCAACTAGTTGTTTAGCCACTCGCGCTGTCTCACTACTTGCAGACTAACTACTCCCAAGAACATCATGAAGGCCGAAGACACAACCAACGATCGTGAATATAAGGTAACACATCTCGCTATTCGCTCCTGGACATCGTCTAGACTTCATACTGATACAGGAATCTATAGGCTCAGCTTGAGGTTATTCGGAGTCACATTAAGTTTGAGCCTCCGCCGTCTGCTGGGCTTCCCGAGTGGCGAACATACCCAGACATTCCCTCGAGCGAGGATCTTAATCCTGATTGGGAAAATCCAGAGCATCTGGAAAAGATCCATAGCTTGCTACCCAATAACTGGCAAGAGCCATTTCCGGATAAAAACACATATCTGGAAACGCATTATCGCCTCCAGCGGGAAGAGGCCGTTTCCATATTGCGCTTCTCCGTGAAAAAGTACCGTGAAGATGCTACTATGGTAGACGACAACGAGACTTGCATCTATACAAAGGTGAACCTACTTATCTGCAGTCATTGTGATCGTCTAACAATGCCAATTCTAGGTCTATGTGCAGGGGTATCTGCTGACCCGGCTCGGGCCTATGTGCCGCATTCGTTTCTCTACCGAGAGAGCCCAAAAGAAAATCCGATGGACTCAAACTCGGCGTCTAACACCCGGAAGCCTCGTTGTCGTATCAACTGCCAAGGATGGGTTCAGAACAATTTGCATACCCGCTGTCATTGCTGATCGTCCCATGCGCGATGGTAAAGATCAACTACCGCCTACGGTCCAGATCTTCTGGTCTGATACCGCAGATGCCATCTTGGATCCCACCATCGAGCTAGTTATGCTTGAAAGCCGTTCTGGCTATTTCGAGGCTGTCCGCCATTGCATGGTTGGACTACAGCATGTGGCAGCTACAGCTACACCACTAGATAAATACCTAGTCAATCTCGATAAAAGCGACAGAGCCGCCCAGTATGTTCAAGAAGATCCTTTTATGAACCTCAGGTCGCTGGTTCATCACATACCAGGTTCTTCTACCTTATCACAGGATGCTGTTCGTCAGGGCTTATCTGAGGTCCGAGAACCACTGACCAAATGCCAAATATTGGATGGGATAAACGATCGCATCTCGCCTTACACCAACCTCGATAATTCCCAGCTATCTGCGGTTCATCGGATTCTGACCAAAGAACTTAGCATCATCCAAGGCCCTCCCGGCACAGGAAAAACCTTCACGTCTTTGCAAGCTTTACAAATCTTACTCGATAGTCAGAAAGAGCGCGGCCGCAATGTAGTGGTCGTGGCCGCACAAACCAATCACGCTGTAGACCAGATATTGATCCAACTGATCAACCTGGGCTTCAATACGGTCCGGCTGGGAGGTCGTACCCAGAATGAGGATATTAAACGTTATAATATGTATAACTTGCGCCGTCGCGCTATGGCTCCACGGACACAAAAAACCGACAAAGACCACAAAGCATTCGAAGCGGCTCTGAAAAAGAATATAAGCCGGCTAACCGACATAGTGGAGAGTATGTTTTCGGGAGAATTGATGGATCCGCAGGTCCTCCGAGCAGAAGGAATCATCACGCAGCAACAATTAGAGTCTCTGCAAGCGGAAGATGGATGGTCACATGCGTCATCAGATGTAGAATCTTCTGATCTATTATCTCAGTGGCTCGGCGACCAGCGTATTGAGGCAGTATCCATAGACGCACTTGACCCGGATTTCGATATTCTGGAAAGCGACGACACAGGAGATTGTGAAGAGGGGGATTTTGACATGGAACTGGACGACTGCATAGCCGAAGAGGATGAGAAAAGCGGCCATGTCCACGGTAAATGGGTGCCGATCAAACATCAATGGACTGGTGCGAATCCCCGAAAATACACCGAAGCTGATCTAGTAATCAGAAGAGAGCTGAAGCGAGACAATTTGTGGGATATCGGGATACCATACCGCGGTGCAATCTATCAATTCTGGCAACGAGAATTACTCCGTCGCCGATGTGATGGATTCCGCGCCGAGCTTGCTGCCAACGTTCGAATTTGCAAGAACTTGAAGATCAATAGGTGGCAGAGAGATTTGATATGCATGAAGATGACTCAAATTGAAATCGTCGGGTGCACTACAACTGGGTTGTGCAAATATCGTGGGCTACTCTCCGCTCTCGGGCCGCGCACCATGCTCATCGAAGAAGCCGCCGAGACGAAAGAAGCCAGCATTCTCTCAGCTCTATATCCGTCGCTCCAACAACTCATTCTTGTCGGTGATCATCAACAGTTAGCACCGTATTCTGATACGCCGTTGCTAGACGAGGCTCCGTACTACATTCGCGTTTCAATGTTCGAGCGCCTTGTTAAGCTCGATATGCCATATACAATGCTCAACATGCAGCGTCGTATGACCCCAGTGCTGCGAGAAATTCTAAACCCATTCTACCCAGCTTTGCAAGACCATCCGGTGGTCTGCAGACCGGAAGCTCGTCCGCCAGTCCCGGGGATGTCCTATCAGTCATTCTTCTTTCATCATACTTGGAGTGAAGGGGTAGACGAAAATCTATCCAAGTTCAACATCCTGGAAGCCGAAATGGTCGTACGCTTCATAGATTACCTATTGATGAACGGTGTTAAACCGGAAGAGATCACTGTGTTGACCTTTTATCGAGGACAACGTAAAAAGCTGCTAAGCGAGTTTAGGAAGATGCCTCACCGGGCACCCTTTAGAAATGTCCATACCGTTGACTCGTATCAAGGCGAGGAAAATGATATTGTGATACTTTCACTCGTCCGCAGCAATGGCCCGAATGGGCCACATAATGCCGGATTTCTTCGAGATGGTAATCGAGGCGTGGTGTCAATTAGCCGCGCCCGCCGAGGCTTTTATATTTTTGGGAATATGGAGAACCTGCTCCATGCATGCGAAGAATCACGATCGATGTGGGGTAAGGTCCAAGAGGTATTCTACCGTCAAAACCGGTTTGGTTTCGACGGGAAATTGCCTATCACTTGTCAACAGCACAGCAACACTAGCTGGATCAGCCACCCTGACGATTGGATCAACAACCACGGAGGCTGCACGGAGCCTTGTCGGGAGAAGCTTGAGTGCGGGCATGATTGCGGTCGTTATTGTCATTGGTTTGTCTCTCTCCAGAACAATCTCTACTAATAGGTTCAATGAGTAAGGCTAAGATTCGTTTCTCTAGGGTTGATCACAGCCGGCTTATTTGCCAAAAGCCCTGTGAGAGGAAGCTGACGTGCAATCATCTGTGCCAAAATTTGTGCGGTGACGAATGCAAGTGTTCGTGTGCTGCATTCACTGGTGCTTATCCCAACGATGAGTCATGGGATGATAGTCTAGCTGTAGACGGTTCCCATGAGTACTCATCCGTCTCAAATAGCTGCGATGCACCATTCATAGGAAGCGGCGGACCGATCGGACGGTTACGCCAGGGTCGCCTTACACTAAAAGATCATCGAGGCCCTCATAGACATGCACATAGATCAGTGCAGGCAGTCAAACAAGCCAGGCCCTGGGAGCTTCCGGTAAGACCAAACATGGTTGGCCATCATGGGGTACAATTTTACGCTCAACCGCAAGATGAAGGACGGCAACAGATGTACCGCCAATCCGCTGAGGCGCAATCCTCAAATCTGATTCACGATCAGGCATCTAGTCAGAGTGCTCTTGATACGATGCAACCTATCCGCGAGACCTTCCGCCAAGTTACAATCAGCCCCCATGGTATGCGTAATGTCCAAGGGGGCATTGTCGCTGACACAGGGAGAACTCCATCACCTCAGGATATAAGTGAGGCCTCTCGTGGAAACGAGCTAGGATCAGCACAGGTCCAAGATCCTAGAATTCCTTTGAACTCCAGATATTCCATGCACACAGCTTATGGGGTTGGTTTAAATGAGATACCGCCATACAGCATAGTTAAGCCGCGAGCTGTCCGCCCCAATAGTGTGCGCACAGTGTTGACAACGATCCCGCAACCTCAAGCGGACATCAACGGCCGTGAGCCTGATGGGATGAGAAATCGAAACGATACGGCGAACTGGATTGGAAGTGCTCATCAGATGCGCCCAATTGAAAACAGACCCGAGTGGGAGGCTTCGAGTCTTGTACATGAGGCGCATAATGGCAACACGGATCCCCAACCCCAACAGGAGGAGGGCAAGATCGAGGAAAATCTCATTGATCTCTAACCAATCGCCGCAATTATGTGCTGCACTGTACTACTATCCGATAGCAGTTCATAGTTGGTGCCGAAGTTTGTTATTAAAATCAACGGAAAATGAACCGATGCGCAAGCCGGACATCATGATAGGTAATGATAGTGGCTGTTAGATAATATAAATTGTTCACGAATTCCGGACCCTTCGCCTGCATGTTGTTTTCGTCGATGGCTGCCGCAAGCGGATCTAGAGAAATACCAAGGTGCCGGAGTAAGATCCCTCCTACTTGCGTATATAGTGCGCGGCCCACTGTCCTAGGGGCTAAAAGCATCGAGCCTCGGTCCAGCACTCAGTTCCAGTATGTTTGTGAGCTGCCAAATCATGATATTTTTGATGAATTAAGAGAGCCTATCATGTCGGCGCTTAGAGAGAGGGGGGTCCATCAGTAGCAGTGCCGTTTTACCCCACAGCGCGGCCAGCCCACTTCCCCTTCTCCAAGATCATGATGGCACGAATTTCAAACTTCTGATGGTGCGGAGTTGCAGATAAGATTGGTACATTCGGGGCCGAAAATTCTAGTATAATTAACAAGTGAGTGTGCAGCAGGGTTTCGGGCTCATGGAGCTCTCCCATTGCTACTTACTGAAACTGTGCTTATCTGTCTTATGGGATGACTTGTTTGCCATGATTTGAACGGCTTCTCACAGCTTTTATGCGCTACAAGGATACAGATATATATGCCCATCTTCATTTGTTTTATAGCATTTTGATGCTATTAAGGAGAGTATTTAATGACATGCCGTGTATTGCTCATGCCTAGTTCCGACCTGCGATGAATGAGGGCGATTGAAATATAGTAAACCCGCCAAGCATCAATATGAGAGACTAGTGGAATAAAGTGCCATGTACCGTTCTTATTCACGAATCCGTCAGAGAATCTCAGAGTAGTCGACTATAGAGACATTACCATTCCAAGCTTGAAAGGACATCATACTAAATGATTCACTATTCGTCCAATGTTTCTAAACGTCCGTCCTGTCTTGGATATCCCAAACATAGGCATCAAAAGTGATTGATGAGCAATTGCTTCTGCTAGTGAGATGAATGATATAAATGTAATAACTAGCTTCATAATAGTTAATTATGCGAAGAGTAAGAACAGCAAAGCTGCCATGAAGAATAATCACAGAAAAGGGGGACGAGTGCTCCGGCAAATGTTACAGGTCCGGATATAAGATCGGAATAAACCCCACAAATAACAACCACCATCGCCACTAGTGTGTAAGCGGATTCTGGGGGTGGACGGTCTATCCCGTAAAGGCAAGAGATCGGTATGAATTCTTACGTTAGATCGCACTGCACCATCCCTAGACTGCCACATGCACACACGATCCCGCACACTTCTGAGACTAGTCGGTAGGCGTGGAAGAACGTCACTGGCAGCTATCGCACGATGTTCGGGACTGAAGAACCAACAACCCCTGGTAGGCTTGCAGAAAAGCAGCACGCGTTACCAACACACCAAGACCAATACTTGGATATTCGCGTGCTCTCCACCCAGGACTCGGGCCGATGGACATCATGCGGCCTCGATCGAGCTGTACTAGAAGCAAAACTAGGCAGGTTGTGAGTTCATCATGATTGCGCAACGTTTCATTTCACCTCACGACTTACAGCAGCTGTAGAGACTTGAGCTGAACTGAAAGTGGAAAGTGGTCTTAGTCTACTTCATTCAGAGCAGGTGATCGTGAAAATTTTCGGTCCCTTACGTCGAAAGCAGGGAAAAGCAAGGGAGGAGACAAAGACAGCTCGAGGTTGAAAATGTGCATGCCAGCTCCTCTGCGTCGGAGATCGTTCACTCACGAGTTTCACTTCCACACGATCTCGACCGTTCCAGCTCGTGAAGCTATCTAAGATGCCGTCTTGGACCGCCCTCGCTCTCACGGCCTCCGCGTCGCTCGTTGCCGCGGGGCCTTGTGATATCTATTCATCTGGAGGAACACCCTGCGTTGCCGCGCACAGCACTACACGTGCCCTCGTGAGTAATTTCCGAATTCTCCTCCTACTCTATCTCAGCCATTCTACAAAGCTTGAAGCTCCCAAGCTGTCTGGAACAATGTCTTCCTAGCTCTTTATACTATCAATGCCCCGAATTACACAACAAAGAATAATAACAATCACTGACCCCGAGCTCTATGCTTAGTATGATAGCTACGCCGGTTCTCTCTATCAGGTACAACGTGGCTCTGACAATGCTACCACTGATATCAAGCCGCTATCAGCCGGCGGTGTAGCCAATTCCGCCACTCAGGACACCTTCTGCAGCGGCTCGACCTGCCTCATTTCCACCATCTACGACCAATCTGGCCGGGGCAACCATTTAACACAGGCACCCCCCGGCGGCGCTGCGCGGGGCCCGAACAGCAATGGGTACGACTACCTCTCGGGTGCCTTCGGCGCGCCGGTCACGCTCAACGGCAAGAAGGCTTACGGGGTGTTCATCTCGCCGTTCACGGGGTACCGCAACAACGCGCCCAGCGGCACGGCCACTGGGGATAGCCCCGAGGGCATGTACGCGGTGTTCGACGGCACGCACTACAACACGGCCTGCTGCTTCGACTACGGCAACGCCGAGACCAACTCGCAAGATACCGGCAACGGACACATGGAGGCCATCTACTTCGGCACTGGGGACGGGTCGGGGCGCGGTACAGGCTCCGGCTCCGGACCGTGGATCATGGCTGATTTAGAGAACGGACTGTTCTCGGGCCAGGACCCGATCAATAACCCGGCCGACCCGTCCATCACATGGCGTTTTGTTACGGCTCTGGTCAAAGGCGAGCCCAACCAATGGGCCATCCGTGGGGGAAATGCCGCGTCCGGGTCCTTAAGCACGTATTACAACGGCGCGCGCCCCGCGAACGGATACAGTCCCATGAGCAAGGAAGGGGCGATCATCCTGGGTACTGGAGGGGATAACAGTAATGGCGCGCAGGGCACGTTCTACGAGGGCGTGATGACGACGGGATACCCGTCCGACGCGACGGAGAACGCGGTCCAGCAGAACATCGTCGCGGCCAAATATGCTACGACTTCATTGACGGGCGGCCCGGCGCTGACGGTCGGGAATAAAATCTCCTTCCGCGTGACTACCCCCGGGTACACGGATCGGTATATCGCGCACTCCGGCGCGACTGTCAATACTCAGGTCGTTTCGTCGAGCAGCGCTGCGGCGCTGAAGAGCCAGGCCAGCTGGACGGTGAGGACCGGGTTGGGGAATAGTGCTTGTTTCTCCTTCGAGTCGGTGGATACTCCCGGGTCGTTCATCCGGCACTCGAATTACCAGCTGATGGTGAATGCGAACGACGGGAGCAAGATCTTCGGGGAAGACGCGACGTATTGTCCGCAGGCGGGCGTCAATGGCCAGGGCAACTCGATTCGCTCGTGGAGCTACCCGGCGAGATATTTCAGACACTATAATGCGCTGTTGTATATTGCTGGAAATGGGGGCCCGCACGAGTTTGATAACCCCGCGGTTTTTAATGATGATATCAGTTTTGTTGTTGGGGCTAGCTTTGCTTAAGCTAAGGATTTATGGAGGATGAGGATCTACCTATCTATCTACGGAGGCTCTATCGTTGAGGCTATGATTTGGTTCTACGCATAGTTGGTTTATCATGTCTACGTCTTACATCTATCTCGCAGGTTGTTTACCACGATGCTCTATCACTTTGTTTTTTCCACTCTATGGAGTTTTTTTTACGTTACAGGGACTGGATGGGTTGGTGTTTAGCGTGCGGGCTGGGTGGCGCGCAAAGAGTATATATACTGGGGTTCAGGGGGTTTACATTCTTATTCTCTACATTCGCTGCCACGTATACAGCTAGAGCATGATAGACAGACAGACAGACAGACAGACGGGTGAAGATCAATGAATCAATGATCAACCAATTTGAGAAATGATTTGTGTGAGACATTCTCAGCAAATGACGTATTTTTATTGCGTTTCCGGAGACTAAGACGCGAGTGAGCTTTGTTGGGAGCTCTACGCAGTAGTGCGAATAGTGCCGGGACTCGTGATGTGATTGATGCACGCGGATGACCACCCGCTCGGTATGTGGTTGGTAGTATTGTCTGACCACCGCCGCGACTGAACTAGACTGAATTGACTGATTGCTTGCCTGACTGACTTGGCTCGGGACTTCGCACGAGAGATTGGCCGAGAGCGAAGTTCGCTCTGCGCAGAGTTGACAAATTGTTGCTTTTCGAACTTCGATCCTACGCTATACGAAAACTAACACCAATACTAGCGTTACCTTTGAAGTTGTGTAACTTGGATTTTCCAGGAAGTCGGATGCACGTATGTATGGTCTTTTACCTGTTCTAGGCAGGTGGTTGTTGAAACAATGCGAATTGGTAGCCGTCCATGGAAAGTTCGTCGGAATTAGCTTGTGAGAACGGTGACTCTAGGTATGTAGGTGCTAGGTTAGGTCGGGATATACCGATCCCCACACCAGACTAGCCCCTAATAGCGCATAGCGCCGCCCCGGAGCAGCGCGCTAGGCTGTCGATGCGCCGGCAGCTACGGCCAGGATAGGCAAAACAGAAAGAAATCAGCAGACTCTAATTGGCACCAAGTGTTCTTCAATATGACCAACCTCTGTTCTCTGTCTGCTGTGCTAATGCAAGTCCATAGGCGCGATCTTCTCATTGGCGGATCTACGACACCCTCTATTTTCTAGTTGCGGGCTCCCAGCGCCCCAACAAGCCACGCGGCATCATCATACTCAAGCCCGGTTTCTGGGGTGCCTTAGTTTTTTTCTTCAATGGAAGTCTTGCCTTACTGAGTGGTCGATCACATGTATGCGTAGCTGACGGAAGGAGTGATGTTCTGGAATACTACCCAAGACCATCCGGCCCCGTGATATAGCGAACTAACAAAACAATGCAAGTGCCAATGCAGCCACCCACGGCTACGGCAGGTCATGACGTAGCAGTCTGCCGGTGTGTGGTTGACGAAGCGGCAAGACCTAACAGCCGGGTTCGCAAGAGCTTCTCCAGACGGCTTGTCCTTTCTGTTGGGTAAAGCCGAGGAATGCCGCGTTGCAATGGATGTTTTATGATGATTTCTCGATCCATGTACTATATCGTGCCTTTGATATATGCTCCTCATGTTGTGTTCGGTCGTTTCATTTAAGTTTAGTGGTAGGGCTCGATGAGTAAGGCGGAGATAAAGTAAAAAAAACGGCCCGTGTAGCTGTGTTGCGTAACTGTAGATTATAGCCTACCAGCAAGTGGTCTGCGATCCCGAACCCGAAGGTAACGAGACACAAATGTGCCGTATTAGGCATGTCATATCTATCTGTGTGGCCTACTGCTTATGCGCATAACTGCTGTAGCATACTATACATGTATACTTGTAAAGTCGCATCCGATGCGTTGATATTGAAGACCGTTGCCAAGCATTACACGTGCACTACAGTAGCAGCATTACATGAAAAGACGGCCATAATGGGAGGCTGATATAGGCGATCATGAAAGACAACATTCATGGCTAAAGATGAGATGATAATTATATCGTTGATACAAATGTAATTTTGGGGGTGAGTGATAGGCTTACACTTGGAGTTTGGACCTATGATTGGGTTTGTTTAGGAGTACGGAATCAAACGTTGCCAAACCTAAGAACAAAAGACTTAATGATATTTATCATTACTAGGGGCCGGAAAACTTATAATTTCATTAGATTCATAGAGATGGCCTGCTCGACACTCCTGGTCTGAGAATTCAGGTATATAGATTTCATCCATTCGATCAGTACCAAAATTCAGTTATTGGGCTTTTGATCAACTTCGTCAGTCGCGATCACCTCATCCACGCTGCTAGTGTACTTGCCCGCTTGGCAGTATTACGTAATCGAGCTAGCACCGCCGTGCTGTAGAACAAGGCGCGTCTGCTGAGAAAGCCCCACCAAAAGTAACCCAGACAAGCACCCCTGTTCTACGCGACCCCGGAGCAGACGGCGGGCCACTCCAGCTCAGTTCGACGCGAAAAGAAAAAAAGAAGCGAACGCCAATTGGTACTCCAATACTGCCTGCCGAAATGGATGACTTTGACCGGGACTCGAATGCCAGCTCGGACAACGAGCACGAGCACGATGACGATATCACCATGAACGATGTCGATGGTGAGGAAGAAAACGAGACAGCGGACGCAGACGAGGACGAGGACAACGAAGGCGACAACGACAATGATAATGACAATGACGATGCTAACGATAATGACGATAAGAGCGACCATGATGGCGAAAACGATAACGAAAACGAGCCGGATGACGAAGATGAAGGCGAAGGGAATGGCGACGACGAATCGCAACAGCAAACACAACAGCAGCAACAGCAGTCAGGACAGCCGGGTCAACAGCAGCAGAGTGGCCAGGCCGGGACACCTGGGGACCAATCAACACCACGCTGGCGGCCGACGGTACGGGAGGAGGTGCTGACGGCCAAGACGTACGATATCGTGCCCACCATGGCAGCACCAATGGCCACAAGCATCAACGCCATGGCCATCACACCCGATCTGCGGTACTGGATGACCGGTGGCACCGATGGGTATATCCGGAAATACGACGGGCCAACCACCATCAATGGCAAGACGCTACTGACCGTAGCCCAGCGGCATCCCTTCGTCGACTCGGTCACCAAGGCCGGCGTGCTGCTGTCGTACTGGGAAAACGCCGAGCCGCAGCCGCCACAAGCACGCGCTGACGACGTGGTGTTGAGCCCAGTCTACAGCCTGGCCGTGCACTCGCAGGCGCTGTGGTTGCTGTCAGGGCTCGAGAGCGGCGGCATCAACCTGCAAAGCGTGCGACACGATGAGGGGAAGCGCATCGCCTGTCTGCAGCGCCACACCAACGCCGTGAGCGCTCTGACCCTGGCCGCCGACGAGAAGAGCGTGCTGAGCGGCAGCTGGGACAAGCACATCTTCGACTGGGATCTTAATACCGGCGCCGTCTCGCGCCAGTTCGACGGCGGCGGCGGCCAGATCTCGGCCATCGAGCTGCGGCCCACCTCGGGTGTCCCTATTCCGCCTGAGGCCAGCGAGGAGACTCTGCCCAGCGACACCTTCGCGAGCACCAACGGCTATGCATCCACGGCCCACGATGTTGATTTCAAGATCGAGAGCGGCCTGGGCACCAGCAGCGCGCTTGGTGAGACGAACGGCGTGGCTGTCAATGGTCATGGCGACCCGTCAGGAGACATGCCTCAGGATGCGGCCAATGGTAGAGACAGCCCTGGCCATGACAGTCTCTTTGGCGGCAGTCCAGGAGGTGGCTCCGATCTGTTTGGCGATAACGACGGCATGGGCGGGTTCGGAGGCGACGACGACAACGAGTTTTCCCGCGCCATGGCGCAGGACAGGGCAGAGGACAATATGACCATCAACGACTACAACATGTCTGATGCGAACTTTAATAACCCCGACAACAGCGCTGCGCCTGCTGTTCTCCCTCCTCCGGGTTCTCAACAGAATGGTGTCGATGGGCCTCTTGGTCCTGGCAATCACAGTGCATCGAATGTCAACGGCATAAACGGCGTCGCATCTACTTCTATGTCTGCGACTCAAGAGACCCTACCCTCGACAGCAGACAACCCCTTCTCCACGGACGCGCCGGGGTCAACACAGACGGACCCCTTAACAGCACCCAACGGCGCGCAGTCTTACTCGCCCACTGTCGTCTACGCTGCGGCCCCAGCGACCCACCACGACACAAGTCAGACATCCGACAGCACGTTCCTCTCGGCCTCGATCGACGGTACCATCCGCATATGGGACCGACGGATGTCTAACCCAGCCGCACGGATCGGCACTCGCCCGGGCGTACCACCATGGTGCATGGGTGCGTGCTGGAGCCCCGACGGCAACTGGGTGTACGCGGGGCGGCGCAACGGCACCGTCGAGGAATTCAGCGTACACAAGGCGCGCGGCGGGCGAGCAGGCTGGGTGCCGGAGCGCGTGCTCAAGTTCCCCGGAGGCAGCGGGCCCGTCAGCTGCGTACGGCCCATGCCCAACGGCCGCCATCTCGTGTGCGCGTCGCACGACATCCTACGTCTCTACGACCTGCGCTCCGAATACCACAACCGTGGCCCGGGCACCACCAAGCACGCGCCGCCGCCCTTCCTTATCATCCCCGGTCCTCCGCGTGCTGGTGTTATATCTTCTCTCTATGTCGATGCGTCCAGCCGCTTCATGATCTCTGCGGCGGGTAATCGCGGCTGGGAGGGCTCGTCGACGGAGGTTTTGATTGGCTATGAGATTAATGTTCCTGCGGCGAGGAATTAGGTGGATCGAATTGTTTGAATCAGTTTAAAAATTCAACTATTTGTCTTGAATTCGACTCGGCCCTGTCTGGACTGTTACAATGGCACGTATATGGATAAGCCACGCAGTCTCTAGGGTCCTGGCGCGATTACAACGGGGTTGGATATATATTTATTAACAGTCCGTGGCTGCACAGGAAGACGATCACGACACGGTGTTTACAGATTTGAATTTGCCGGTGTGGCGGATAAGTTCAATTCTTTTCTGTCTTTTTTTCCTCGGTTCTCTTATACAACGGCGCATAGAGAGGTTTGAACGGCATGATTTTCTTAGCCTTAGGTGGCAGATACCCCTTCTTGAAGGCCCTGGAATATAGGAGGCGTCCCGAGGTGTTGTGCAATTGCTTTTTTTTTTTTTTTTTCAAACCCACTCGTGCCTACTATACCCCGCCTAGTAGGGGTCTGGCGAATGCTATTTCTGCGATCATGCACTTCTCTGCCTACTATACGTCTCGCGAGTACATACTGCGTCGGACGACGTTTTTGAGGAGGCTGTCATATGATAGCCCGGCTATGTGGGCAGTCGAGGTATGCTCTCACGATGCACATGGACGAGAGGACAGTATCTGGGCTGCACTAAGAGATACGAATGGTTTATGACATCGATCGTCATTCGATAAGATAAGTCGCATTCGTTATGATGCAGAAATAGTCTGCATAACGAAAAATAGAAGTTATATACTACCGGTAGTTCGAACGTTCTGCGCCACCAAGGGCAAAACCCGCTATCCTTTTTCCGTCTCAGTGTCTCAAGGTAAGTTTATAAGCAATGAATCAATTGCACGTCTCATACAGGTACATTTCAGGCGTTTATACTTCGAGTTCGCCTTAATCCTCACGGATCTTATTGTTGTTCAAGCTTGCACCTAATCACCGCTTACACCCTCCAAGCTCGATTTCTATCGGACAATTATTCTTACCAATGCGATTGACGTAGGTGCGTAGGTGCGTAGGTGCGTCTATGAACCAGTGCGGTGTAAGGCAAACAAAGCCAGGAACAAGGGGACGTTGAACGACCGACGATCTTCATCCCATTTCCCCTCACCTGTCGCCTTATCGGGGCCAGGGTTAGTATATTCTAGGAAGGTCAGTTCTCCAGCTCTGGTCGAAAACTTGGAGAAGTTGCAAGACCATAAACGGTTGCACCGCATACTGTGGAGAGAAGACGTCGACATCTCGGTCTATCTATCCAAGGCACGGTGCACCGGTTTTGGAGACGGCGTAGGTATTTTATAGATTACCAACGGAAGTCAACTTTGTTTTTTTCTCAAACGTTGTTACATCGCCTGCCCAATTGGAGTGGGAAGAAGAAGAATCTGTAATTGATCATAATAGTAATTGGAGGAGTAAAGAAGCAATTCAAGAGGAGCGCACGCCATGAAGATGCATCTCGCGATGATGCGGAGAGCATCATCATCCTCGCAGTCCGCGCTCGCCCTCCTCTCCCTCCTCCTCTGCGCATTCCCACTCGGAACACAATGCGCATCGGAGAAGAAGAGCAGCGTACTACAATTCATCGACCCCCTCATCGGCTCAACGAACGGCGGCAACGTGTTCGCGGGAGCAACACTCCCCTACGGGTTAGCAAAAGCGTCCCCGGACGTCGACGGCCAGAACACGGGGGGGTTCGCGACCGACGGGTCGCACGTCGTCGGCTTCTCTGCCGTGCACGACTCCGGCACGGGAGGGAATCCTTCCCTCGGGAATTTCCCCCTGTTCCCGCAGTTATGTCCCGGGGATTCCGTCGATGGGTGTATGTTCAGGATCGGGGATCGCGCTACGGGGTATCTGGAGGAGAGCGTGGATGCGAAAGCTGGGAGGTTTGCGGTGGAGTTGCAGAGTGGTGTGAAGAGTAGCATGACGAGCAGTGAACATGCTGCGCTGTTTAGGTTCCAGTTCCCGACTGGGAATTCCTCTGGTGATGGTGCTGCGCATCCGCTGGTACTATTGGATCTTACGGATCTCTGGAAATCCCGCCAGAACGCAAGTATCAGCGTCGATCCCAAAACGGCGCGGATGACGGGCAACGGGACGTTTCTCCCGAGTTTCGGCGCGGGTTCGTACGTGATGCACTTCTGCGCGGATTTCTTCGGCGGCGAAGTCCTCGACGACGGCGTCTGGGTGAATAACCGCGCCGGCACAGAGCCGAAGGATTTATATGTTACGAGGGGGTTTAATCTTTTTTACCTCGAAGCAGGCGGCTGGGCAAAGTTTAAAGGGTTGAAGGATGATAATACATTGACGGCAAGGGTGGGCATTAGTTATGTGAGTGCTGAACAGGCGTGTCGGAGTGCTGAGAAGGAGATTCCGGACCCGGAGGGGGATTTTGATAGGTTGGTGAAGCAGGCAGAAGAGGCTTGGGAGGAGAAGTTGAGCCCGGTGTCTGTGGATGCTGGGGGGGCGAGTGAGGAGTTGTTGACGAGCTGTAAGTGGAACTGTGCACTTATACCCCTTTTCTTATTTCTGGCTCACACGTTACTCCCCATCCCTCGTATTTCATGGCCATGACAGAAACTGACAGGAACCGTGCCAGTCTGGAGCGGGATCTACCGCACGATGATCTCGCCGCAGAACTACACGGGCGAGAATCCTTACTGGGACAGCGGGATCCCCTACTTCGACTCATTCTACTGCATCTGGGACTCCTTCCGCGTGCAGCACCCACTCCTCACGATCATCGACCCTTCAGCACAAGTCCAAATGGTCAACTCCCTGCTGGACATCTACGAGCACGAAGGCTGGTTACCAGACTGCCACATGTCTCTATCCAACGGCTGGACGCAAGGCGGTTCGAACGCAGACGTCGTCCTCGTCGACGCGTACGTCAAGAACCTAACGGGAATTAACTACGAAACCGCTCTGAAGGCCATCATCCAGGACGCAGAAGTCGAGCCTCTAGAGTGGGCGTTCCATGGCCGTGGCGGCTTGCCGAGCTGGCGCGACATGAACTATATCCCGTACCTGGACTTCGATCCCGTTGGGTTCGGCACGAACTCGCGGAGTATTTCCCGCACGCTCGAGTATGCTTACAATGATTACTGTCTTGCGACGCTGGCGCAGGGGTTGGGGAGAGCGGATCTCTATGAGAAATATGTGGCGCGCGGCGCGAATTGGCGGAATCTTTGGAGAGAGGACCAGACGTCGCTGATTAAGGGGAATGATACGGGCTTCAAGGGTTTCTTCCAGCCGAAGTACTTGAACGGAACGTGGGGGTTCCAGGACCCGATTGATTGCTCGGCGCTGGCGAGTTTTTGCTCGCTGACGACGAATCCGAGCGAGACGTTCGAGGCGAGTGTTTGGCAGTATCAGTTGTAAGTTTCGATCATTATTCTCTTCTCTTCACCCACCTGAAAGAGAAGATCTTTTTGATTTCCTCAGTTACTAACACCATCCAGCCTCGTCCCACAATCCATGGCGGGCCTAATTTCACTTATGGGCGGAGAGCAGCGATTCCTCGACCGACTAGACTTCTTCCACACCTCCGGCCTCGCAGACATCTCCAACGAGCCGGTGTTCTCGACCGTGTACCTGTACCACTACGCCGGGCGTCCGGGGCTATCGACCAAGCGGCTGCACACGTACATCCCGGCGGCGTTCAATGCCACGCACGGCGGGCTGCCGGGCAACGACGACTCCGGGTCCATGGGCGCCTTCGTCGCCTGGGGCATGCTCGGCCTCTTTCCCATTCCCGGGCAAGACGTCTACTTGATCTCGGCGCCGTTTTTTGCGGGCGTGAATGTTACGAGTGGTGTCACGGGAAGAACGGCGAGGATCAAGACTGTGGGGTTCGATAAGGAGTATGAGAATGTGTTCATTCAGAATGTTACGGTCAATGGAAAGCCCTGGACGAAGTCTTGGATTAGTCATGCGTTCTTCACGGAAGGGTGGGAGATGGAGTTGGTGCTGGGGAACAAGGAGTCGAATTGGGGAAAGAAAGTCCAGGATCGTCCGCCGAGCTGGGATGGCGCGACGAAGATGTCGGGGATGTTGTAATTATGTTATCGAGAGAGACTAAAGATGAGAGAATTTAGTACGCGAACAAGATCTGTGTTGACTTTGCATTTATCACTTTGGTCGTAATGTGATAACGGTAACTCTGTGAAGTAGTTATTATATTGATCACTTACTTACTAGCCATATTACATCAAGTACACAAAAGTACGCAAGAGTTACCGAGTCAGTAGTAGATATAGTTTATTCATCTTTATATAAACAATGTTTCTTATCATATGTAACTTAAAAACAAGACGTCGCTAAAACAAACTATGCTCAACCCCCCTATCGCCAACTACGCCCAGGGGTAAAAGAATTTTCTTGTAGACAAATAGACGAGATGTTACTCATCGCTCATGTCGATGTCGTTGTCGTCGCTTGAAAAGGCCGAGCTACTCGTGTCGTCGTAGTAGTCTGTCCCCCTCTGCCTCTTAGTAGGCCGCACAGCGCCGGTCGCTTCATCCGCCCTGCGTTTTCGCCTCTGCGGGCTCGTCGCTATCGCCATCGAGCCTACATTGATCGGGTTATCTGCACCATCCCCCGGGGCATTGTCGCCGACATTGATCGGGTTATCTGCACCATCCCCCGGGGCATTGTCGCCTACATTGATCGGATTAGCAGCAGTTCCGCCTGGCGTTGGGTTAGGGGCGCCTCTACCTGTGCCTCCACCGCCTCTACCACCTCTAACCGTCCCTGGCGGAGTAGGGGGTCTCGGAGGTACTGGGCCAAAGCCACTCGAAGTAGGCGCAGGAGGAAAGCCGACTTGCACTGGCCCCAAAACCGGCGTTCGTGGAACAGAGCTCAAAAAAAGATTATGTCCTGGTGGAATGTTCGTAGGAGTCGAGGCAGGTGCATTTGTAGCAGTCGGCGCTGGCCGAGGAGGAGTAGGGGGTCTCGGAGGTACTGGGCCAAAGCCACTTGACGTAGGCGCAGGGACTTGAACGCCGGGAATTGGCCTTGCGCCGGCCCCTTGCGTAGGAATCGGTGTTCGTGGTGGATCCGTAAAAAGATTAAACCCTTGTGTAAAGCTCGTAGGGCCTGCTGGAAGTGGAACGCTGCTGGTAGTATTAGCGGTAGCGGCGGGAGGGGTCGCGGGCGTGCCGGCGGTTGGTTGAGCTGTAGTTTGAGTGCCGGCAGTTGGTTGAGCTGTAGTTTGGTTGCCGGCGGTTGGTTGAGTTTGGTTGCCGGCAGCCGGTTGGGTGGTTTGATTGCTAACGGCTGGTTGAGGAGCCGGCTGAGCAGTTTGGTTGCCAACGGCTGGTTGACTAGTTTGAGTGCCGGCAGCTGGTTGAGATGTAGTTTGGTTCCCGGCGGTTGGTTGAGTACTTTGATTTCCAACAGCTGGTTGAGGAGCCGGCTGAGCAGTTTGGTTGCCGGC
Source organism: Nemania sp. FL0916 (assembly GCA_022578715.1). Lineage (NCBI taxonomy): Eukaryota > Fungi > Ascomycota > Sordariomycetes > Xylariales > Xylariaceae > Nemania > Nemania sp. FL0916. The sequence goes on along the minus strand of MU390373.1, from coordinate 43,354 downwards.
AGCCGGTTGAGTGGTTTGATTGCCAACAGCTGGTTGAGGAGCCGCAGTTTGGTTGCCTGCGGCTGGCTGAGCAGTAGTTTGGTTGCCGGTGGTTTGGTTGTTGGCAGTAGTTTGGTTGTTGGCAGTGGTTTGGTTGTTGGCAGTAGTTTGAGCGCCGACGGTGGGTTGTTGGTTCGGGGGGATGAACGGAGTGTTAGATGGTGGGATTGGTCGATTCGTCGGGCTCCTCGGAGCGGTGTCACCCTGACCGTCGTCAACGGCGGTCTGCGTCGTATCATCGCTGGTATTAGGACCGTCTACGCCGTGCTGATTGGGGACCGTTGCTCCTGGCATTGTAGCAGGAGTAGGAGGAATGTAACTCGCAGGGGTAGGCCTAGTAGGGGCGGCGTTGCTATCAGGAGTTACGAATACGCCTCCGTTCGGCCGCCTCTCCGGCACCCTGTTCCGGGTATTGGCGGGCCTCATCGCCCGGGCCGCATCTTCCCATGGAGATACATTTTGAGTCCGGCCGTTCCTCACCTGATCGACCAACTCGACGGCGACCCGGGCTCGATAGTCCATGCCCTTGACCGCTTGCCAAGCACACGCCCCGATCATCTCTCCGCGAACGAAGTGGTCTTGGAAGAACCCGCTGAGATCGTGCCAGATGACGTTGCTGTACTCTGTGCCCTGCTCGTGAAGTTCCAGAATGCGTGTGAGGATCTGCCTGGCCGCCCAGTACGTGCGCAAACCGCAGGTGTGACTGTCATTCTGCAACGCTGTCCACACGGTAATCTTGTAATTCGGCGAAAACGTGAAGTTTCCCTGTGCTTGTAGCCAGTCGTGCATCCTGGTTTGCACAAAATTAACCGTCCTCGCGTTTCGGAACGAGTCGACGACCGCTATCTTGTCGACGTGCGAGTATTCCATCCGTGTGGGGTCTGTCGCCATGGGACGCTGTTGTTTGTAGACGACGCAGAGAACCCAGTGGTTGCCGTTGTGATTTATAGGGAAAAAGTTCCATGGCGTCGCCTTAATGCTGGTCATAAGACGTCCTAGTCGGGTTCCAAGAACCGTTAATAGCGCACTTCGTCCGCGTGCGCTATCATGCCAAATCCGAGAATCTACACCTGGAATTCCATGCCCAATCCTATCTTGTAAGGCTTGTGGCAAGCCTTCTACAAAATTCTTGATCGGAGTTTCGACTGCGTCTCCCACAAGCCAATCGCTTCTGCTATAATTCAGGCTGTGGAGGCCTCGAATGTCGGGCCACCCTGCTGATGGGGAGTTGATTCGGCCATTTGGTATGTCGATGTGGTCGATAGGGCAACTAGAAGAGCATAGAATCTGGCCGGGTCTATACTCGTTTGGCATGATGAGATATATGTTTTTTATCTTTCAGTAGTTGTTAGAATTGATAGTTTGGAGCGCTTGGATATAGTAGTATTCAGATTCCTAAGATCGAAGCTGTGGCAACTAAAAGGCCTTGAGGCGGCCGCCTTCAAGGTAGGTTATTATATAAACCGCCGTTGAATCTCCGTACTGGCTCAAGAAACGACGATGTTATGAAACACAGCAAATTTAGAAAACACCTCTCTTAGACGTTGCGAAAACACCATCACAGTTCACCGTACGGAGAAAGCAATTTCGTAAACAAAGGCCTTAAGGCGTATTTTCGAGGTTTCTGCAATAGGATAGGCCTCTTTGTCCAATATCGTTTTTGGCTCATTTTATTGTGTTGTCGGAGCACACGCTTGCAATTTCGTGTCTTTGTTTCATGATCTGAATCTAGGGCAAGTTTTTCATTGTGAAGTGCGCTCTCTGTATCATCTGTTCAAAATCTGCTATACGATAAGTGACTGCGCATATCGGATTGAATTTTGGTCATAGCATGGAAATGTGTTTTTCCCGACGTTGGACCAAGGCGTAGTCTTTCTAGGTAAGAGAGTTTATATCAGTTAATACGTGTAGGCGATACAGAGGGCATCCAAATGCGCACTCGTCTTGTTCATGAACCACTCGGAACTGGAGCGGGTCGATCGGTTAAGCGGAAAAGAAGGGTTCGATTTCGAAATGCCAGGTATCGTGCGTGGGATCCCATCACGGCTCATCTCTTTCTGCCCCTCGATTTGATGAAACGTCTATCTAGTATCGGATCCAGTGACTGTTTTCGCTCTAGATTTTCGGCTGAGCGTTTCGTCTATCGGTGGCGGAGAATACCAGTCCTTCTGAGTAGGGAAATCGAGCTCTCGAGCCCATCAAAGTAGCTCTCGAACTCGTCGGAAGAGCTCTCAAATCTATCGCAGCAAGCGTCGACTCTATCCCAATAGCTCTCAGGTCTGTTCCAGGGGCGATCCAGTCCATTGACATAGCCTTCGAGTTCATTCGAGCAGTTCTTAAGCCCATTGGAAGATCTCTTGACTTTGTTAGAACAGTTCTCGTTCTCGAGTTCATGAGAGCAGTTCACAAGTTCATCGAAACGGCTCTTGACTTCATCGGAAGAGATTTAGGCAATATACGCAGAGCTGGAGCGATACGAACTTCTGATACTCCAGAGTCTCAAAGATCTGTCTCCATCGCGCCGCTCAGCGCACAGGAGTTGGCTCAGTAAGCCCCCTATGATGTTTTATGAATTTATTTGGGGTGGGCCTCGGCGTCATCCGCAGACGTCTCGTACGGAGGGCTGTAACTCAAAGCTTTGGAGTTATCCATTAGCCTGCTTGGTGATCGATGCCAGGACACGACAGGTAACACTCATCCGAGGCCTTCTTGCTGGACACATCCAAGTACTCGTAATATTCCTCCAGGTCGGCTTCCTTAGTAGCGGCACATGATTCTGCAGCATCTTTAGGCGAAGGGATCCGCCTGATGTTCGTTCATAACTTCGCGAGTTTTTGCTCGGGCCGATCGTCTCAACTTTCATATTTCCGTCGCCAATGAATTACGCTGTTGAAAAATATATGGTATATACGGTCACCCTTGGTCGTTGGAAAACCGACTTTATCACAACTTTCATCTAGTTCTTTCATGCGAGCCCAGTTCAGGTTCTCGCCGTGCAGCCTGCGTCTAGTTAGTACAGGAATCACTTATTAGAGAACGGCTGCAATAACCCAGCCTAACTCACTCTTCCCAGAGTTCATATGAAGTTCCAATAAACATAGCGGGGATATGCGCGGCGAAAACTTGTGAGTAGATATCTCTATACAGATGAATGCCAAACGCAAAGGTCTCGTTGTCAACAAGCTCGAAGCCGACGGGAGTTTCCACCACTTGATGACCCAAACTCTCGAGAAAAGCTTTATCAACAGAGTTGAAGACAGGGTCCTGAAAAGAACAGCGAATGCGACTATTCGTTAGGCTCTCAAGATGCTCAACAATAGTGAGGAAGGCAACCAGTTCGAAATGAGCTGTGCGAGCCCGATCCCGATTGCCAAGAGGGAGTGCATCAAATGGGCCTAGGCCGAAGCAGACAGCCCTTGTCACGGTCGCGTAATTGCCGGACTTGAATTGATCGGAAACAATCTGTAGAAGTTGGATGTACGCGGCCGTTGCCTTCCACTTAGCGGAGAACCGATCATGATTCTCCTTCACTTGCTCAAGTGTGAGCGTTGGGGCGCTTGGCGTTGGCGTCGCGAGCGTGATGGGGGTTATAGTGGTGCGCCCCCGTCCCTTACGACGGCACACTCTTACCCAAGTCTCGTTTTCCGTAGAGGCTTGCATGATTTCAAAGACAGGCTGGGTGGATATCCTAGCTGTAGTATAGTGTATGTAAAGAAAATGTTTGATGCAAACAAAGTCAGCAATATTCACCATTCGAAAATAAAGCTCGAGATTAGTCCATCCTAAAGTTTCCACTAGTTAAACACACCTGCCCCACTTCCATCTGCGCTGGGTTAGGTAAGATACATGGGTACTTACGTTCAAGTGAAGCTTACATATTAAGTTGATGCAATGATGTAGGTATACATGTATTTAGTCAACTGATTATCGGTGTACGAAATACAAGTTATTAATCTCATTTCTTCTATTCGAAGAGTTCGGATATCTGGAAAGGGCGACTACTGGGCGACAGGTCTGGCTTAGGTGCTCAGATGTACGGTAGGGGTGTGGCTTATTATCTTCGTAAATGTTTGTTTTTCTTTTTTCCTTTAAGCAATTCAAAAGACATCATGATGTTGACCTGTTGGTCAATCAGTTGTTAACTGATTATATTACGGAGTACCTTTAGGTAAAACGGTTATTCGAGTTGAAACGTAGGTAGCCCAACATTGGAGGTCAGACAAACATTTGCGAGATACGAAGTAGTTCACTAAGCCCAGCTAAGTTTGGTATGATATTGCGCATTCCTTCTCATGCCAAGAAATTCCCCAGACTTACTCTTCGTTAGCAAGGCCAGCTTAGCGACCAATGCTACTCCGAACACGCCCGGATGTTCGGTATGTTCGGATGTGTGGTTGTTTGCTAGTGATTCAAGTGTTAGGAGAGATGTGCGGTGCATACGCCCGTAAGAAATCGGTATCACATCATGGTTGGACGAACCCGCAGACAAGTGGTGATGTGAAAAAGCTCTTGCAGCTGTCTCCCGGGTCCATCTTGGCCGCATGATCCTGCGCATGACAGCCGACGCAGAGGAAAGCTAGCGGGCAACAGCTACATAGGTATTGTTCGTTATCGATGTTACCATTCGACTAGATATAAGCTTCTACTCTTCATTTTGATCATACACTTACTATACTCCAGGACTCAGCCTGACAGAACTATTCAATCATGAGCAAATCGCCAAAAATAGTCATACTATCGAGTCTATTTGTATTACGGTGCACTGCAGGTACATTTGCATTTTGCGCAGTGCTTTCGGATTGGAGATGATGGGGTCCACGAGCCCTTCCCTTCTCGGGTAGCTCAGCGCTTAATCCCGAATTCTCTGTGGCTCTGTGCCGTCTTACTGGCCACAGCAGTAACGATGGACTGACCATTTCGCCCCCGCTCTTGAGCTGGTTGCCCTATTAGGGAACGCGCGCAAGTACCCCTGCGGCCTAACCCCGGGCGCGCATCCCAGCAGCAGGCTGTCATTGGCTGCACATCTGCGAATCACACCCCGCTAGCGGTCGCTGCTCAGCGGCTCGCTGTACCTTGCCGCTGGCGTCCGATTGGCTCTGTGCACCAAACGAGTGCGTGTCGTGCACACCGACGGGCCATCCTCACTGGTCGGCAGGCCTGAAATGCCGCCCAGATGGAGAAGGCACTGGACGGGTCGCGGCGGGATGGCAGCGACGCTTGTTGGTGGTTGGTGGCCGTGGTTGCCCATGCTCGCTCATGCAATGCGCACGACAGGGGCGTACGGGCCATGCAGACCAGACAGGCCACGCTGTGATGGGACAAGCATGGTGGCGCTGGGCGGCTGCTGGTTGGGCCGCCTACCCTTCTTAATGGCCATATGTCTGCTCTCGACTTGCCCAGCCTCATTTCTTCATCGAAAACTTTGCTCATCGAATTTTCTATTCCTGTGACCTGCTGCGCAAGAAAGGTCTCTTCGTGGCCGAGTGAGAAACAACATAGTGCATTTCGTTGGCACTATTGTCTCACTCCATTAATACATTACCGCCATCAACACTACTATCCTCTGGGTGTAATTCATTTTGCTGGACCGAAAAGAATTACTGCGGTTCTTGAGGAGTGGTTCGATACTGCAACTTACTCTATCAGGCCTTGAGCCCGGCGGTGGTTCGACGATATCGTCAACGAAGAGGAATTACACTCAGATTTTCTGAGCGTTCCTTTCTTCTGTCTTAGAAGGGATTTCATACACCGAGGCTTCCTACGATTTTTGTGCGACAGCACCACATCTCAGCAATATGCTTCCTTCACTACTCCTGGCCACGACGGCCGCCACATTAGCATCCGCCCACACAATCATCACATACCCTGGATGGCGAGGAAACAATTTACATACAAATGAGACCTGGCCGTACGGCATGCAGTGGACTTATCCATGTAAGTGGCGCCCCTTTTCTTGATACATGCGCATAGCACCCTGCCATACGATAGGCTATGATTGAATATGTTGTAGTCTAACACTGGAAACAGGCGGTGGTATTCCCTTGACGACGAATCGGACATATTGGCCCACGACAGGTGGCGCGATAGCCTTCCAACCTGGCTGGTTCCAGGGGCACCAGACGGCATTCATCTACATCAACATCGGCGTCGGCACAGACGGGCCGGACGGTGGTCCGGGGAACATGTCCAACCCCATGATGCCTCCTTTCCAGATTCTCGGCCCCTCGAACGGTCCGTACCCAGGCACAGTTTGCCTGCCACAAGTACCGCTTCCTACGAACTGGACCATGAACCCGGGCGACAACGCGACGCTTCAGATCGTCGAGATCGCAGCACACGGCGCCGCTCTGTTTTCGGTACGTCGCTTCCCTGCGTCCTTTCCCTGTTCTTGTTCTCTCTCTTCGCTGTTCGCTCGTATTTGTTCGAGGCAACAGGTGATGAGTGAAGAACATGGAAGCGCATCATACCAACAAGTGAATCAAGTAAGCTGATTAGTCTCTCGTGTCTAGTGCGTCGACATCACCTTCGCTGCGCCCGGCGACCCGAAGATTCCCGAGGTCAACGGGTCCAACTGCTACAACCAGTCGGATCTGGGCTTCGCGAGCATCTACACCATCACGACGACGCCCATCAACGGCACCGCCGACAGGGTAGCGGCCAGCGGCGCCCTCAGCAGCCTCCAGATCTCTGCGTGGGCTCCCTGGCTACGCTACCTCCCTGTACTAGCAGGCGCTGCTATGCTGCTGCTGTAATGCTCGTATCACGGAGTACGAGCGACTATTAGGCAGCAATGGGAGAGGGGCGTACGAGAACATGAAACAGAAACAAAAAAAGAAAGAAACCGAATGAATCATCACCAACATCATCACCGTCACCGATCTCAGCATCGAACATTAAACAAACTTGGAACACCATCAACGATGAAAACCAGCGAACGAATAGCAAGCTATGAGAGCAGAGACGTCGCAAACAGACGATCTAGCGAATAGACAGACCGGCCAAGTTGGAAAAGAAAGCCAGGCCTAACATGCGGAGAAGTCATGCGTGCATACACATGTTATATATACCCATTTCTTGATCTTTCAACTGTACATATATTTTCTTTTCTCTTTTTGGAGAATTTGCTACATCATCTGCTCGTCCGTAATAGCCTAACAAAGGCGGCGTCGAGGCGAAGCTATGGAGTCTACTCACCGGGGTTGGATGGTGGCAATTGTTGGCTTTACATGAAGAAGCAATAAGATCTAAGCAAAGAAACTTATCAACCGAACCGATCTGAATCCATCGCATGCACGTGCTCATTGTAAATGAACTGAAATTTTGGAACAAGCTCGGTGGTTTCTTCCGTTGGATTTCTATCCGTATCTCGGCGTGATTGTCGACCATCTAGGTAGACAGACAAAAATTCTTACTTCCTCTAGCATTCTTCCTCAACTTCTAGAAGCATCATACATACATGAGAAATCTCGATTTCGAATGCGAATTCCTACTCGCTCATGACATGACACGACACGACACACCCCAAACCCAACCCCTCACTCACAAACCGCCCACCAACCTACCCCGCGCCGGTGGTCGATCGATCCACCACATACCCGGGACGGGGATTGTTTGGCGACGCGCCGGGTCCGTGATAGGGGCAGATGTCACCGCATATGCCGTCACACGTTCGTTAGCACGATATAGGAAGCTACATCAGGAATCAAAGCATAGTACTAAGATAGGTATATTGGCATATCGTACACTCCTATCTAGGAGTTCTCGAACAGTTAGCTCGCATTCGGTCACATTCTACTAACCCCGGGGGCTATTAGGGGTATCATCTGTCTACTTGGCTTTCCGGGTTGTGTAATCGTTCCGAAGGCGCCAGATGAACCGACCTAAAAGCAATCTATTTTGGATTTCCATCGCGTTCAAGGGATTACCCCTAACACCACGCTCTCATTTTTGCTTCAGAAAAATACATAGTCTATTCTTATCTTGACAGCTCTAGCTCGCGTTCCCACACCCATTACTAGCCTCGAAGGTTCCTTTTGTCAACCACCTTAAGTTTTATGTGAGGAGGGAGAGGCATTCATTTGCTATTGATTGTACTCGAGCCTCTGATATCCTGTCCTTCGCCGATTTGATAGAGGAAGACATGCTCCTCGCTTCAGGAGCGGCCTTGCCTATTACCCCAATGAGTGTGCCGACAGCTACAAGGGCTCGATAGATGACCTCAGAATCCGTTTGTTTCTGTAGGACTAAAGCAAGGGCCGATGCCAATCGTATTTGGTTATCTGTAGATATGCTACCCAACTGCTTTGATCCCAGAACGGCGTAATTGATAGCGACTGTTGTTAAGGCAAGCAATAGATTTCGGTTGAAGGGGCCGATTGCAGGCTGACCCCGAATTCCGACTACGCGACCAATAAATGTGATAGCGGCAGAGGCTTCAGCAGGCTGCGCCGTTAATTTTCGCCCTTCCGCCGTCTTGAACAGGTTAGCGATGGTCCGTAGAGCCATCATCGTACAATTCTCGTTAGGCTGGCTTCCATCGGGGACGTCGTCGAGCGCCGCAGAGATGGCTATCCTGATCGGACTTATTTCTCCCGGCGATCTAAACTTAGCCGTAGCCGTCGACGTTGCAATACAACGCAACAAATCTAGAGGGGCCACTCTGTCCGCATAGTCCCATTGTGTGCACATCATGACGACTAAGGTGATAGTGAGCTCATCTGTGACAGGCCTGTTGGATTCCAGAGTCTGTCTAAGTATATCAAGGCCATTTTGTGCTGACGGGTTGAGGGCGATATCTTTACGGCCAGCAGCAATAAGAGCAGAGTTGACACTCAAGATCTTCTTAAACATAGCTACACGGCGCTAGTTAGTATAATGGAAGGGGGAATTGAAAGCTGGTCACTCACGCTCGTATTTAGCCCCAGTAATATCCAGGTAATCTCGGACAGGGAGAATCTTCGAGCCAGTAGTCTCGGGCTCAGGGCCACTGGGGTCCGGTCCCGCTGAGGGCTCTGAGTCTTGACCAATTGTTGCACCCTGAGTATTGGAGACGATAAATTGTGCCACCTGATCTAGAAAGTTTTGAGAAAGTTCGTTATCATCGATGAACTTTTGCGCTCTAGCGTAAGGATTCTCAGATAAGTTATACGGTAGTTTGAGAGAGGGCTGGCCTTCTTCAATGGCCACATCAAAGACATAGTCATAAGATTGACCGTTGTACTCAACCTTGCGGCCGCTACTGCCAACAGCATCCACGACTGTACCGACATTAATCCATTGCTGCTGGCCCGTTGACCATTGGTGCGCTGTGACAGACCCGTCGTCCTCTTTGATCATCTGTACCTGGCCTTCTTTTGTCCCGGATTTTGTCTTGAGGAACTCGGGGCCGGGGAGCTTCTCTTTATTAACGCCGCCAACTTGCTGCTGGGGAATAGAAGAGGATTTTACCGACTCTTCAAAATGAGCCAGCACATCAGGACTAGCAAGACGGTCTTCACTACGCGAAAAGATACGGACAGTGCCATCGCTGGCGCCCGACACTATGTCACCATTTGCAGGACAGGCAGCAACAGACCATACCGAGATAGCAGGGTGTGTGATAGTCTGGACACACTCAGAGCCGCGCCATATCCGAACAGTGCGATCCTCACCGGAGCTGACGAGCTCGCCGGAAGGTAGCGAGGCTAGCGAGTATATGAAGCTTGTATGGCCCCTGAGCTCACCGACCTGCTGCCCACTGAGCTTCCACAGCCGTATGATACCATCGTTGCTGGCGCTCGCGATGTCGGCACCGCTCGGATGGCCTTTGGGAACTTCACAGAGAGCGCGCACAACATCTGGTGAGTAGATGGTAGACCGGGGCTGCGCCGCGCCGGCAACAGCCTTCCGAAGATCAAAGACACGAATCTTCTTATCGGCACAGCCGGTGATAATGAGTGTCTCGCTCAGAGGCAAGACATCCCAGACAGCACCCTCATGGTCCTCCAAGACGACCTCGGTCTCCCACTTCCCCACGCTCCATACACGCGCGGTGCTGTCCCAGCTGCCAGACACGATGAACTTCGAGCCTGGCACAACGGCCAAGGCGCACACGTTCTGGGCATGGCCAACTAGCAAGCGCTCGGCATTGTCGGAGGCGCTAGCAGCAGCGGATCGCACATCGATGATAGAGTCGGTGCCGGCCGACACGACCAGGCCCTTGGGGAAGCCAGCAGACGGCGGCAGGCAAGCCAAGCTGTTGATAAATTCGGAGCCCTGACTGACAACGTGGGGTTCGAAGGTGGGAAGCGAGGCGGCTGCGCGGGACCAGGCGCGGACGGTGTGGTCTCTGGACGCCGATAAAACGAGATCGGGTGTGGGAAAGCTCACATCGCGGACCTGGGGATAAGACGAGTTAGAATAGTGCAAGTAGATGGCAGTTCACGTCGGGTTCTTGGAGCATTGCGGCTGTCGAGCGATATCTTCATCTTCTCCTTCCATTACGTTCCATACTACTGTACACGTATGCAAGCTCACGACGGCGTAGGACGGAGAAGAGAGGAGGGGTAACAGAGGAGGAGACCGGGCCACGTACATCAGCTTCGTGAGCAGCCAGCTGAGCAGATAGCCTGAAAGTAGACATATCTGTGCTGGTCGTGTTGGTCTTCGTCGTTCTCGTCGGCTGTGAGGTATTCTTGCGCCAGGAGGTTGAAAGCTGTCGGAAGCTGTAGCGAGCTGTATTGTACTGCTGATGTAATTATCTGCCCCGCGAAAAAGGTACCTATGTATTTATGGATCGGCGTGGAGAGTCAGACTGAACTGGGGCAACCTTGAAGACCGGACGCTTCACGTTTAGTAGGTTAGCAACATGCCGTTTATGTTGATGCAAAAGCGCAGGTGAAACCTGTTATAGATAGCTGAATAATAGTTTATTTGCCCTAGCTAAGCTCAGTAGTTGTACGCGTACAAGACATAGCAAGCGCGATTGCCATGGAGCTTACAAATGATATCATGTACTTCGTACTTCTAGAACTCAACTCAAGTAGTACTACTACCGAAGGGCAGGTGCGCCGCTGCTTGCGGACTTGCTCCTCACCTCCAGGCCGACGTCCGCCGCATCCACCTATCCCACTGCTGCCGCTAGTAGCATCCCACTAAGCACCTACTCAGGGATAGTGGCCCGTCTACGAAGTAGGTAGGTACAGCAGGAAGTACATACATACGTTACTCCATATTATTTCCTGTATATTAACATGCGGATCAAAATCAGGCATTGGGCTTTACACTGTAGATTGCTGTCAAGCCCAGTGCCTCATTCTGATCAGCACCTTCCCGCCGTAAGATAGGTGGGTACCCAGAACCTAGACCTGAGCAATCTCCCCCGCATGAACAAGTCGTGACTTGCAAGGGTCCCCTCCACATGCAAAGTTCCTAGGGAAGGGTACGAAGCATTTTTGTGGTCAATCTTTGCGACTACATCTTTTGTGTCTTGCGCATCATCCAGACGACCTGCGCAGGACCTGTCTTGCACCCACCACACCTTCACACGTCAATCATCCCGCCTCACCTCTCCTCTTCCTTCTCCTCTTCTTTTTCCTTTCTCTGCCCCTGTCACGATATTACCCGTTCTCAAGTCCATCCCACCCACCCACCACCCCAGACCTATTGATCCCAAATCTGTTTTAGGACAACATAATCGGTTGCGCTCCGGCTAGAAGCAACCATCGTTCTCTCTCTTGTTCTTTTTGAATCGGCCGCGGCCGGCTCTGGCCTGCACACGCACACGCACACGCACACGCACAACGTTCCTTTTCTCTTCCCTCACGACTTGCACGACTTTACGAGATACAGCGAAACGAAAGAACACTGACCACGCCTTCTCCGGCCCGAGACGCGGCGGACAAGGCAAGCCGAAAATCTAGACTAGATCATCCACCGGCAACGGCTTTTCATTCATTAAACCTCTATATTCCAAGCTCGGCGGTTTCTGTCACGGCAGATTCACTTCAAAGACCGCCCGAAGTCTTGACTAAACGACCGGCGGCGCTTGATAACCGGGCATCCGAAGTCGCACGCTCCTTATTCCCTTACTATCCGCCCTACCCGGCTGGCCTCTCCGGCTCATCGCATAACTCTATCTAGCTGGGCCACGCCCTGAAGCCTCGGCCGTTCCCGCGATGGCTGGTGCTGCTGCCGAACCACCCCGGCAATACGTGCCCCTAACTTGCCATGGCCATTCCCGCCCCGTACCTCACATCAGCTTTTCGCCGTTGGAGAAGGATGAATCCTACTATCTGATCTCAGCCTGCAAAGGTACCTTGGACACCCACACACCCTCAGCTAATACCGCTAGCAAAGGCACTGACTGGGACATTGATAGATAATAATCCCATGCTTCGCGATGGCCAGACCGGTGATTGGATTGGCACCTTCATCGGTCACAAGGGAGCCGTGTGGCAGGCCAGATTGAGCCCCGATGCTAGTACAGCTGCTACAGCCTCGGCTGACACCACTGCGTAAGGTATCTTTTCTTGCGTCAGCTTCGTAGATCTCTAATTTTTGTCTACAGCAAGGTTTGGGACACTCACACTGGCGAGCTGCTCTGTACCCTACAGCACGACCATGTTGTTCGCGCAGTTGCGTATCCACCGGACAGTTCTGACCTCCTTGCCACTGGTGGAATGGACAAGAAGCTTCGCATCTTTGATCTGACCCATGTGAAGCCAATCGAGACTGGCCAAGCCCCTACACTAACCATTCAGGCTAAGGCCGCCTATGAAATTGGTCAAGGTGTTCATACTGATTCTATCAAATTCATCGTTTGGACTAGAGATCCCAACATTGTGATCACAGCTTCCGGCAACACCTTGCGGTGGTTCGACCTTCGCACGCGCAACGTGGTCAAGCAGGAGGTCCTGGATGGCGAGATTGGCTCGTGCGAACTTTGTGGCCTTGCTCCGGAGTTGATGTCCAGATCCGATCTTGGTGAGGGTTTACCACTGTTGGCCGTGGCAGCCGGTAAGAGTGTCTACTTTTGGGGTGGGATGGACGCCACGAAGGAACTCAAAAGTCTCAAATTGGAGTACCAGGTTGCTAGCGTTGCTGTAGACCCTAAAGGCAGAAAGATCGTCGTTGGCGAAGACGGACCTGCGACATGGGCCAGAGTCTACCGATGGGACGATAACGTTGAGATTGGTAGGTTCACAGCTTATTCCGCTTCCTTCTTTTATATACTCATGGTGTACAGACGTTCACAAAGGCCATCACGGACCTGTCTGGTCTATTGCATTCTCTCCAGACGGCAAGCTCTATGCAACAGGTTCAGAAGATGGCACAATCAAATTGTGGAAAAACTGCGAGGGATTTTACGGACTTTGGCGCGGCGGGGCCGGCGGAAATGGGAATGGCACTGAGCGATCGACCGAATAGCATGGGACATCGCGTTCTGCTTCTATGCCTGGCTGGGACATTGCTGATGGCAAGGTCAGCGACAAGTCATCAAGCAGTGGCTCACCATGGGATGTTATCCCAACATTCCCAGAAGCAAAGAACAACAAGAACGCGTGGCACAAGAACGCGTGGCACAAGAGCGCGTGGCACAAGAACCTGTGGCACAAGCACGATTAGCTCCATAATTACAAAGGATTCTATGGCTCAATAAATTATGAATGACGGGAGTAGAGAATACTCCATGTCTGAACAACTCTTTGCTGCTCCATCATGTATCCATGCTTGCCATCTTTTGATAGGCTGATCGTACTCTGGGGATATGAGATCTGTTAGTCTCAAAATGACCCGCACGGAACGATGGAAAGGCGTCACGGGCAAGTCCCGGGAGCGGCTCATGCATTTATTGGGTCCTGTACACAAATCTCGGGAGGTATTGCACAAAATCAACAATCATGCTTGGCAACAGCTCATAGTGCACGCTTTACTTGTAAACAGTTGAGACCATGACAGTCATACCATTAAACCTCCAGCTGGCAGCCACGCAAACCCTTTGACCTGACTAGATACATGGCTCATGAAATTTCTAAGCTATACGAAGTAGGTTCTTACTTGTTTCCCTACCTAGCTAAAAACTTAATTTTAACTCTGCTGCTGCACGATAGCCTTGCTTACGATATAATGTCTATTAACAAAGGAAATCTTCTACACGAAAGTATGCCTATGACAACGCTTTATAAATTATGGTAATGAATTAATACTATACCCCAGCACCCTCGCCACTCGGAATATTTATAATGAGCAATAAAACATACTGAACTGTGTCCTGCTACATAATCACTTTGGAACTGCAACGATGATGCTGTGGTCGTCCTCGTCAGCACACTTCCGAATCTCGACGATCTCCAACCCAGCTTTGTCGAGAAGCGATTCCCACTCTGTGCGTGTGCGCTCGGCCGCAGCATAAGCACTACCCATGAGGAGATCCAGCTGAGTCGCTCTCCAAGGTGCCTTGACTTCCGTTACAACCATCTCGTCAATTAAGATGCGAGAATCAGCAGTCATGGCAGCTTTAATGTTGTTGAGAATTTCAACACATTTGTGCTCAGGCCAGTCATGCAGAACGTTGCGCATGTAATACGCGCGGGCTCCTACAGAGATGTCCAGTTAGTCCACCCCTAACTTGTAGCTATAAATATATAATATAAGATGAAAGTCTTATACCTTTGATCGGCTGCGGCGTGAAGAAGTCGTACGCCACGGCTTCAATGCCCTCGAACCCTGGAAGGGGGCTTTTCCGGACTGACTCGATAACCTCTTCCCGGTCTTGAAGAATAATCCGCCCGACGAGGTCTGGGAATCTCCGGCGGACAGCAATGCACTGATGCCCTACGTTGCCCCCGACATCGATGAAGACCGGGGTGTTTTCATCTGCCCCACTGGCGAACTCTTTCTCAAAGTCGAATACGTCCAGGAACATGGGGAGCCCGACTCGTTGGCTGACCATCCATCCCATGAAGTGGTTCAGCAATTCCGGACGCTCCTTTAACCATTCAAAAGTGCTTTTATCGGTCTGATGACCGAGATGCCAAGGTGTATGCGCTCCATCGCTGAAATTGGCATATTGTGAGTCGCGAAGGTACTGAGGTATGGCATTAAAGAATGGGACAAGCACCTCCATGCTACCGAATCGTCATCAGTATTATAGGCGATATACAGTCGACTTCTTCGCACAAACCTGAAAGGGAGTCCGGCACGACAACCCAGACTAGTTAGAGCAGAGGTCACGTTGTTCGCCCGATACTGGTCCTTGGAGAGCTGGTCAACCATGCCGACGGATTGATAGTACCGAAGCAGGCGGTCTGAGCTCGTCAGCAAAAACCGTTACGACAGATGTTCTAAGCATGGCCATGGTATACTCAAGAGGACTGGGTCGATCTTTGCCAATTTTGCTATGTCTGCAGTCGACGCGGTCTTTTGCTCAACCAAGATTTCAAATAAGTGCGTCTCCACCCCCACGAGAGCGAGGGGAAGTTGTATAGGCTACAGTAATACCTGTGTCAGTTGAGATCGCGTAGTTGCTTGCGTACCAAGCCGGATAATGCGCACAGAATGGAGAATTCTATGAGTGCTATCACCGATGGACTCCGTGGCTAAGCTCAGCTTCCGGGCGGTCTCGCTCAAGTCATGGCGTGTCCCTGCATCCAAAGAATCTAACAGTTCCGAATCGCCCAGGACACTTTTGAGCTTGTCAATCAAGGTCGAAACGTCGCCGTTCCTAGCCAGAGAGGCCATTTTGAGTAGAGCTGTCGGCTAAAGCAAGAATATTATACCCCTGGAGCGCAAAACGAGGGGCTTGGAGGATGTGAAAACGAACGCGATAAATTGGAAAATCGAGCTTTAAGAAAAGGAAGTAAAATCCGATGTGCACACTGAATCCGATGTCGAGGCAAGACATGTTTGGCTTCGGGGGGGACGAAAATCAGAGGAAGTGTTACGTTTATACAATCTCTGCAAGAATACTCGAGCAAAACCCCCTGTCGGCCATGCTTACTCCCCGGAATCTACCCTAACCCAAATAAGTCGGACTGCATCCGACCCGATATGTGCGCCTTGAACCCCTACCCAACAATACTGAATGATATCATTACTGTGCCTGTCGGTAGTCAATCCCGGTCGATCGTGGTGCAACCAAGTCGCACTCACATATTAAAGCAAAGCAATCGCTAGGGTCAGTTGTATGTTGTAGCGTAAATCCTACTCAGAGCTAAGGATAATTGACCTAATTAAAGGTACGAACTAAGCTTTTCAGACAACTTACCTAACCTACCTAGTCCTAGCCGATGCGGCAGATAGAGGGGATTTAACCTTAACTGGAATATTGGCTAGGTAATAAGTGGCTAGTGATAGACACGTACGGAGTAGAGACGCGGTCACATCAACAATCGATACGTTCAACAAAGCGCGCTGCTAGGATAGGATAGTACTCATGTAGAACATAGATAATGCACTAGGAATTCTTCGTACCTATAACAATATTGGATAACATGTCCAAATACCACCTAGCATTCGGTGTTGACTCTAATATGCCGGGGGAAACTTGTCCCTGATCTCCACAGTTGATAACTTTGGTTTGCTATTATCTTTGTTTTTCCTACAGAGGGTTAGGTGATGCGGGAAAGTGCATTGCGTCAAGCATAACCGATCTGGGTCAGGGTCGTATTGATGCGAAATCAATCAAACGTTACTGTTCTTAGTATTACTACATAGATCCAAGAGCAAGAGAGTGTCTGTTAAAACACGATTTGAATAGTTAGATGAATTTGATTTTTAAACAATCCGAGCTGATAGGGTAGAAGCGGCTCTGGATATTGAGCCAGTGTGTGTGGGCATATACCGTAGGTAGATCCCGCCAGTCCCGCGTTGAAACAGCGCCGTGTGAGAGTCACGTATGCGCTAAGCCTATTAGGTCGTAGAGTCTTTTATCTCTAAGTGCCATTTCCTACCATTCGGCCGGATTTGCAGCAACCTTAACCAGTTCATGGCAGCGTTTGTTGTTTATGGGGTATGGTTACGTGACTGTCCTTGTTAGTGGTATAGGATGGGAGACTCCAATTTTAGATACCAAAACTTCCAGTGTAGGAAGCTTCCATACTGATACTTCAAGCTTTGTCTTCAAAATGTAGTAATGCATCATGTTTCGTAAGAAGTAGTTAACTCTTAACAATCTTAGTGGAGATAAAAGAACTTGTGCATAGTAGATCTAGAAAAACAACTTTGTAGTATCAATAACAATAGTGATCATTGCTTGGGTAACCTAGTTAGTTTGCTAACCGTTATTATAATTTGATGCGCAACAAGCTTAGTAGCAACGTTGCAACTTACTTGGAGGTAACTATGAACATAATTGCGGCCTTTCGGTTTTTCAATGCATTCGCGCTCTCTTGACTAGAGTTTTGGTCAACCGGGAAGACCTCACTGTTGATTGATGATTTGTTACATCAAACACATTTCAAAAGTTATCTCTAAGTCAGTTGCCAAGATTAGCCGCAGTGGTTGGGAGCGAGCTTACAATACAGATTTCTCTTGCTTGTTTCCAGAGTTACTCCGGCAAAACTTACACTAAGTAGGAGTATGCAGGCATTCATGCGCTTGGCTACAGGTAAAATTCTATAAGTATTATGACGTGAGCTAGCAGCTATTTATTAAAATGAGAAACAGTTCCAAATATTCGTCAACATAGCCCCTACTGGCAGCCCTGTCGTGTCTGATCGCAGATGCCCTGTCGGGCCTCTGTGTTGGCTTTACATTATATTCAAGAGCGATGTTAGCTGGGCACCCTCCGGCCGTTTCGGACTGGTACACTTGGCAGCCCAATTGTATGCTGCTGTGCTTTTCGATTTCTATTGTAGATTTGAAGGAGTTGAACCTTTTAGAGCTGTTTGAAGCTGTATTAGTTTATGTTATCTTGTGTTACATATTGACTTGCTAACACCGGTATCGATGAACTGAAACAATTAAAGCTATCGCCTTGCCCAGTGAAGCTCCGTTCTGAACGTTACTATTACCGCCACCCCTCACACTCTCTTACACCGACGGCTTCCGCTGTACGAAATAGATCAAAAGTAATAAAGTCGGAATTAGCTCGCGATACTATTAGATCAATTAAAACAGCTGTTTTAAAGGTGAAACCGGCAAACAGTGGGTGTTAACTTGTTGGTTGAGGGACGGCTGATCGAAACAGGCGCATCCGATCGGGCTGCCAGGTGTGCCAGTCCAAAACGGCCGGAGGGTGCCCAGCTAACAAAAAGTAGGGTGCTCAGCTAACAAAAAGTAGGGTGCCCAGCTAACATCGCTCATTTTCAAATGGGCTCCTCATCACTGGGCCCTGGTTATTCGTAGCTGAGATTCACAAGCTTACAAGAAATCTACTATGAAATTAAAAGAGCGATGTTAGCTGGGCACCCTCCTGTTTGTTAGCTGGGCACCCTACGGGCTGTTTCGGACTGGCACAGCTGGTCACTAAAATTTCCCTACCTCCCCATCTGTTGCCCCTCCTACCTTTTATTGTAGATTTGAAGGAATTGAGCCTTTTGGAGTTTTATTGTAGATTTGAAAAAATTGAGCCTTTTGGAGCTATTTGAAGTATTGAAGCTATTGTACTATTATTGGTGCTGTGGGAGCCGTGGGAGCTGTTGGGGCTATTGCACGCAGCTGATAGGTCGGGGTTTTATTTTTGGTTTTGGAGTAATTGGCTTATTTAAAGCTGTTTTAAAGGAATGGCGTTTTTTAGACCGGTTTAACCTTTTCGAAACTATTGAAACTATTGTACTGTTATATATTCTGTTAATTGTTATTATCGCGAACGTTTTGTTGTTCCCGTAGTATTTTATAAGTAGTAATTTGCGTGACTTGTTATCCCCGACTTTAGGAAACTTCCCGACCCGTATTTCGTAAAACTGGAAAGCTTACTAACAGGTTGGCAGGCTTGCTAATATGTTAGAAGGCTTGTTAATAGGTTAGAAGGCTTGTTAATATATTAGAACGCTTGTTAATAGGTTAGAAAGTTTGCAATCTTTTCAAATCTGCAATTAAAAGTGGGATGGTTAATACTATAGAAATTTTGGTGACCAGCTGTGCTAGTCCGAAACAGCCCGTAGGGTGCCCAGCTAACAAAAAGGAGGGTGCCCAGCTAACATCGCTCAATTAAAATGTGAAAAAACACATGTATCGGGTTAAAAATTATAAATACGTAAGATAATGTAGCGTTTCGAGGTCTTTAGAAAGATGCTTGAGTACCAACTTGAGGTGCGATCGCATCCGCTTTAGGTATAATTTCAACTACGGATAGTGATTTTTCAACTACGAATAACCGAGCCCAGTGAGGAGGAGCCCCTTATCACTATCTACGTCGGTCCACCCACTCTCATCACTAGATTCCCCATCTGTCTCATCACTAGATTGACCATACAGCTCATCACCAGATTGACCATACATCTCATCACTAGATTCCTCATCCATCTCTCCACATCTTCTTTTCACATCCTCCAACCACTCCTCTCTATCGCTTCTTCTGAATTCACGCTCAGAAGGTCGCTCAGACCAAGGACCCAAGTATGAGGCGTCCTCAACTACAAATTTTAGGTATTCCCACATTCTGTTCACACTCGCATCCATCAGTAGCAGCTCCATATGTGTCCCGAGAATCTGATGTCTCAAGTCCTCAAAATCCGGTTCTGCGTCACGTGCCGCACATGTACGTGCATTGTTGAGAAGATCCAGGACACCTTCCGTTTCCCACCATGCGGGGTACGAGTACTGTAATGAAAGGGCCATTTCTTGCTCGGAGCCAGGTGGGTATCTGTCTGTAGTGTACGTAGCAGCGAGTTCTTCATCCGGGTCGAAGAGGAGCCATACGAACGAATCAAATGCTGAGCCAAGCTTGTAAATATGGTCTAGAAGTGTGTCCTCTGTCTGAAGAAGGCGTTCGTGAGGCTCTTTCTGGAACTTGACGGATAAGGGACTGCGGATCACATCTCGCTCAATCTGGTCCCGAAGTTCAAAGGGAAGGCGGCTTTGAGCAAGGACTTTTCGTGTGACCTTAAGGTTGCGAACGTCGATCAGAAGCTTTAAATTTAGAAGTAGCAGTGCTGTGGAAAAATTTAAATGCTTAAAGTCGCGGAGAAGAAAATCCGGATACTCGAGCGGGTCCGCCCCTTGGATACTGAGGTACGGCGAGGTCCTTTCGCTCATATCAAAAGTGAGTGGATTGTAGGTGACCCCCGACTTCATAAAATCGTAGCAGCGTTGATCTAGATCCAATCGCAGCATGATTGTGGGCACCAATTTTTGTACGCCTACTGCACGGGCCGGAGTCAGTAATTACTCTTTAAGGCAGTTCTGGAACTCCCAAAAAATGCTCCTGGAACACGCTCCTGAGACATTCAGGAGCTTCAAGGTACTATAACGGGAAGAAAATGGCCCCAAGAGTCGCTTACCATCGTCCCTCCAACCCAGTCTCAGCATGTCCAGGGCGTGATCGAGGGCCTCACTGACGCCGTCGAAGGTTCCCAGATTGAGGAGTGTCCTGATGAGCCCGAACCGTGCAAACTGTTTCAGTACCCAGAGTTACTCATAACAACTCTCGAGGGTTTGGAAATGAACTTCCAGAGCTTGCACTAGCTAATTTCATCTGAATCCAAAAGGGGAAGTCAGAAAAAGATCGGAGCACACATACCATATAGTTCCGCGTGATGAGAATATCCCAAAAAAAACCGACGGAAACCTCGAACGCTTTATAGTTGGGCGCATGATTGCGAACATCGTGCTCCTCCTGAGCGAGCTTCGCACGAGCCTCCTTGGTCTTGGAGCAGGCGGACTTGTGCTGGGGCCAATGTGCAGTCTGGTGCTCACGGCTGCAATAGCGGAATGCCTGACAGCCACTGCATCGAAGTAGCTGACGGCCACTAGCGGGCCCGAACGAGCAGAGTGGGCAACGGCGACGGAGCGGCCCAACAGGCCCTCTGTATTCACTTAAAAAGGACTCCATGTCGGCAACAGAAGATTCGACGGCAATTTCGATGGAAGAGAAGAAAGAGAGAAGTCGAGAGCCAATGCCCTCCACAGAACATAGTGTAGATTTGTTACACCGCTCAATAGTGCCTACCTCCTTTAGGTAGTTCTGCACAGTGAATATTAGGGCTTCGCACGGTTCAGCATGGCCATGTTGCTAACAAACGTGGCGTAAAACACTTTCGCAGGACCTTGGAAGGGTTTCGAAAAGACGAAGAACTACATAACGACCCGATTTGAAGATGGATGAAAACAACAATGGTCGTAATAATTGAATGCAGCCATCATTGATGTTGCTGTAGAGAAGAGGGCGATCTGTAACCCATGGTGAGGCGGTGAGGAACTGTTCTTGTATACTGTCCATCGTACCTACCCAACCCCTCCTCAGGCAGCGTTCGACCTCTTTCTTTCTTAACTACGAAGTATTGGATCTCAATGCAGATGTCTACCTAATTTACGAAGTACCTACCTTCCTATCAGCATGTAATCGACTGGGCCGGTCGTGATCTCGTCGGAGATTAGCGAGTTTCAGACCTTTCCTTCTTTCAACTACTACGTACGTTGTTCGCACCACAATTTGTCTGTGGTCTTCAACCGCTATTCAAGATTTCGGTGTATCATCAGTACTGCATATATAGGGATCTCATTCTTGCAACTGTTGATGGGTTCCGACACATCAATTCTATAAGTTGCCGTGCTGCCTAAGGCAACCCAAATACATGGGGATACGATTGCGATACTGAAGGAGGTGTAGAATGTTATTGCCCCAGGGTATCCTCACCTCACCGCCGAATACAAACACTCCACGAGGGTCCCGTCTAGTTTAGTCTAACCTATCCTAGCTGAGTAGAAGTACATCCTTGGCCGAACCACAATCGCCACCTATGCTACATCTCCTCACACCGTTGCAACGCTCCTTGTGCGCGCAACGAAGATCCTCGAGATTCTTGTGACGCGGGATATCCAGCTGAACCGCTCGAGCGCCGGCAGCTCGGCCGGATTCTCCTTCGTGCCGAAAGCGTGGGTGCTACCTAACTCCGGCAACGGGCCCTCGGTCCCAAGCTCCGCGTCCGCAAACTTCTTGCTGGTCGGCGTTTTCTCCTTCTCTTCGGTCGCGCTGCGCAGATTTCGAAGATACATAAGGGCATGGCGAAGCTGGTGGGAGAATACGAAGCAAAACTCGGACAGCTGCTCTCGTATCCATATTTTCATGCTGGGTTCGACTCCGGCCTCTGCCCCCGCTGCGCGATACGCCCGGTACCGCCGCCAAACCGCGTATGTCGCATACGCCGCCATGGTGGCGATCAGAATCGCAGTTATGGCAACTAATGTAGACGGTTTGTTGTTGTGGCCACCGCCGCTCGTGCTGTCGTCTTTCCCTCCACTACCACTCTCGTTGTTGTCATTATGCCCCCGGCCACTCTCGTCGCCGCCCTGATGTCCCTGGGCGTCTGGTGTGTGAGTTTCCCGAGCATCGCTGGATCCGCCATCCCCCCCAGATACGGCCGCTGGCGACGTTAGAGTGTGCCGTGAAATTGATCGACGAGTAGTTGACCTTGGCGATCTTGGATCATCCGTCGACTCCGGCGTGCTTCTAGCTGGCGTAGATAACGGTGTTGATACTGGGTACGCCGAGATGACACTACGCGATGACGATGTTATTATTTCCAGTGGCACAGATGAGACTTCGGGATCCGTGTCAGATATTGCGACTTCACTACTCAGTACAATAGGCGTCGACTCGGGTGTGAGAGGAAAAGTCTCTAAGTTAATCAGATCCTCGTAGCGCCACCGAATCTGTATCGCTGGCCCAACCGTCACCGTCGCACTTTTTGCTGTATCCGTAGCCGAAACTCCCCACACACCACCGCGGTAGTCAGTAGTGTCAGACGTACATATATGACCGCTATAGTCCGTAATTAGCAAAGCTTTGAGCCTGCCAGCGGTGTTCATAGCTCATGTCACTCACTTGGGTACGCAGTATGCTGCCGTTTCACTAACCCCGATGGCGGGAAAGCCTTCACCTGTTCTGGGACGGGTCACGATGCATGACGGCCCTACGTAGAACCCGCTAGGACAGATAGCAGGTGAATAATAACCGAACCCTCTCTGGGCAAGATATGCCTCCCAAGAAGTCATAGCACAGGCAGCAGGCGCCGCAGTCGGGAACGATGGATACTGAGAGGGTAGCTTTGTGGTAGTAATAAGCCACGATGTCGAACATGGTGTGAAAATGGTGGTCATTGCGGCGAGCGCCATTATGCTTCAAGATGTTAGGGAACAGTCGACTTCCAATTCCGACACATGGAGTCGTCGGCGCAATGAATATGAATGAAGAAAACAAATAGTAGCTCACCCGCGCGCTAATTCTCCCCGTGTGAAGCTTTCTGTATATCGATATCTACCTGTTAGCTATGCATAAGACCGACCAGCTGCCTCGCCGGCCGAGACAGACAAAGACACAAATGAAGTGTCAGTGCAGATGTCCTTGGGACCACAGATGAGGTAAGCTTTAGGGCGTTTGAGCATCGACTGATCAAGATTGTACTCGATCTCATCCGCCAGGCCTTGATGGCGAACCATCCGAGCGATGCTACAGCAGCTACCTAGATAATTAACGAATCCACTGGCCCGGCCCGGATCTAATGAACGAATCATTCGGCCCGTCTCAACCTTACCGACGAGAAGCCTCTGTTCAAAACATAGCCAAAACGCCTATGTTGACCCCTGGCATGTCGACTTCACCTACCTATCCAAGTCCCAAAGACTACAACGCGAGTAATACATCTTATAATAATAGACTGAATGAATTCTGTATTCAAACGTAGTAGACATATCGAATATGTGAATTCATCTCTAGTCGACGACATTTTTATTTTGCTTGTCCAGTCTGGTCTGGAAGAGGGCGCAAAGACGCGTCGCATACCATTTTCATCTCCCCCCGCTTCAAGGCGTCGGGGTCACCGCTCACCCGGCCACCACCAACAATTGCTTTCTAGACCCCAACCTCTCCTCTCAAAGTAGCCATGCTAACTGATTCCTACATTAACGGCGTATGCCGCACGAGCATAAAGTACGAATTGGATGAACTGGATATACAATGCAAAGCAGTAAAAAGCTGATCTACGATTATCTCGAGCTGCGCTGAGTGTATACACGCTGTTAAGAGAAATGCACGCATTCAAACATGCGATCATCGGCGGGTCATGAACCTTTGATTTTCCATATACGTCTGTACGCTCGGTTCGAAAGCTCGGCCGCAAAGGCCGGCCTGTCGCAAGTGTATGCTAAAGCTATGCTCGAGAACAAATGACAAGGTCGCAACGATGAAAACCTAACACAGTGGATGCGACCCAAAAACGGCCATGATACATGAGCTGACAGGCTTGGCAGGCCGGTTCAGGTCTTGTGTCATCCCAACTACATAGATAGTTGAGAACCGTTACCTCTGCCAGCGCAGCCGAACACTGGACACACAATACATAAGATGAATTGAAGAAGCGGTATCCAATCACCGAATTATGCACCAACCGACGACGAACGGTCAACTCGTTACGCTCCTCCATCAGTCTGATGCTTGGGGTTACAAGTGATCGTGACCAAATCATACTCACCCCCAAGGATGGATCTAATCCTGTTGTTACAGGTTCATCTGGTCTCCCTCACACAGGACAAAATATGCGATTATACCTCAGTGCAGCGGTCGGGAGACAGAGGTCTACTTAGTTGCCGTTGGCTACAATAGCCGAAGATACGATCGACCGATTTGCTTTTATCTTAAATAGCTTAAGGTCGCAGTATGCGCAACCCACAGGGAATCAATTGTAGCGCATAGAGCATGATACCGTGAATGCGATACAATCATTGCTGAAATATTCTGCTAAGCAGTTAACAATGCAGCAGCCTTATCAACAGAGCTCTATAGCAATGCTAAATTTCATTGCGCTACAGCTTAGGTGTCAGCTACAAGACGTAAAAGGGGTATCTAATTCTTCACGAGCTTGTTGCTACCCCTGACTAATTCAAGCACACATATCAAATTTGACACAACAATTATAACGCAAGTACGAAAATGCGTCATCTTAAGAATAGTCCTAGCCCAAGCTTGCTAGGTTTGATAGCAGTGATGAGAGTGACAGAGTGAGTGAGTTAGCAAGGGGGTTTAGTTGACTCTAGTCTTTGCTTTTGGTCTATAAAGCCATGAGATGTTCCCGGTCTCCTTCGGAGACCTAGTGTACAGATAGCAGGCTGGATTTTTACCTCACTTTTCATGAATATATTACTAGTTCGTTGCTTTACTACATATTTGACCTCACTAGGTGATATATTTATATGGTTATAGCATGCAATCTATTTTTCTAGTTATGGTAAAAAGTCGATGTATGAGATTCGCGTATCATATATTAGAACTCTCAAGAGCCGTCTCGGATCATAGAGAAGCCAAAAGTCATATAAACTACGTTAACGACATAATGGATAAATTCAATAATACGATCTTGCCGTATGTCAAGCTTTATGTTAAAAGCATCAGAAGCCTAGATGGGAAGGAAGCAAAGTTTCTTTCTAACCTAAACGGCAGGCACAACAACAATAAAATTTCGAAGCTATACTAGTGCAAAATCGTAAGCCTTCTATACCAAAGAGAAGACTACATTATATATCCCGCCCAAGATTTTCTACACTCTTCTGCTCATTCCACAACGCACACTTTGTTCCAGAAAAGTCAAGCCACGACAAGACAACTTTAGTTGTTATACCGCATCATCCTGAGTGCCTATAAAACTGACTATGCTTGCCAAACATACTCTGTGCAATCATTGTGTAAACAATACGCATTACTGATTCACTGAGAAGGCTCATATATATTTGATATATATATCTTCTTCCCAATCCCACGGTCCTTCTCTTTCGGCAACCAAAGCATAGGCAGACGAAGCACGATCGACTTTTCAACACGTCCTTTCAACTACTCTTCTTCGGCACTTGTATAGCCTCACAAAAATGAGCGACAGTATCCAAGAAGCCTTTGCACAACTTGGCGTTGCCACCAAGAAAATCGCCGATGATCGCCGAGAACGCCGCGCACAAGCACTAGCCATCATTAACGGCACCGCATTGGGAGATAGCCCGCAGGCCGCACGAACTCGATACCCTGGTCTTTACCCCTTGTATGGCAAACCGCCCACACATGGGGCATCTTTCCCTTCTCCAATATCATCTAACAAGTTTTCTTTGAGCAGATTTGACACAGACCGGGCGCCAAAAGTAAAGCCCAAGGACAGCTCGAGTGAAGGCTCAAAAGCGACGACTACACGTCAAAGCGAACAGCCCATCGCTGCATTGGTAGAGGCAGCGGTCAAAGCACAGTTCGAGAAAGAGAGGGATCGCATTATTGAGCAGATCGTACGGAAGCTACAGCCACAGATCGAGCAGGCCGCTGCCGATGCCGCGGAACGCGAAATCGATAAAATGATCAGCTCGGCGAGCGGCGAGACGCCGCAGGAGAAGATCCAGGCCATTATTCAACGAGTTGGTGAGCTGGATACTGATGATCTCGAAACTCTGTTCTTGCGCAGCGGAACTATGGCTGCGGCACTAAAGAAGGTCTTGGACAGGGCGGAATTTGAAGAGAGTGTTTCGCAGTGGGAGGACATCGCCCCGGGCTATCGAGCAGGCGAATAATCACATGATCATGATAATGTCGATTCATGATCGTTGATTGCACCTGATAAATTGGTTTACGTGCAGTCTTTGAAAAATAATGATAGGAGAGTTTGTCGGTTTACGGAGAAGGGTTCGTTTACCAGCATCATGGTAGTGTGCACATAGACTCAAAGAGGGTAGTCCCTAAATACACCCAATGACAGCATGAACCTTTCTCCTTACTCAGCGTCGAAATGTCATTAAAATCGTAGGCAGTAGCCTAAAATCAGTGCACCAACATATGAACACATGCAACCTGGCATGCCGTTCTCGTGGGATTCGCTGCTGCTCTGCCGCCCTCGTGGTCTGCCAACTTAAGCATAATCCTTAATATTGAATTGAAACTATTTCGGCCTGTCATTATCATGCGTCATTGTGCTCTTTATATCACGCCGTTACCACTACGAATCAGAATTACGTGTCAGTGTTACACCACGAACGGTCTGTTCCCGTTCTACAGCAACACCACCGCAGGTGACATGTCGTACAAGCTCGGCCTAATCAACCGATGCACTTATACATTGGTTGCGTAGTAGAGGTGAAATGACCAGTTCATGCAAGTCTTAGAAATTCCTTCCGCCCCCTCGGCCCCGATGTCCGCGGCCGGTACGGTAGTACCGTACCATGCTGTTCGTTCGGGGTGCACCACAGTGAATGCCGCGCCGGCCCTTTGTTCGGCCAGCCATCAAGAGTAACAATGCCTTTGACAATGCCTCATAACACAGCCTCTGAAACACAATAGGACACAATGACAAGCTACTATAAAGTTCTTTGAGCCTCCAGTCTCAATTTTGCTTTCATCTAAAGCTTCCCAGCTATTAACCTTTCAACCTCTGACACTGACCACAGACAAGCTTGGACATCATTCACTTCACTTACGAAGATACAAATACGCAACGTTTCACGCGATTAAACTTTCATCTATTATCACATTCAAAATATTCCGAACTGCAGTAAGTATTAGGGATATTTCCTGGTCAAACCAAAAACGACCGGACTCCTTGATCAATTGCTGGCGTGCAGCGACACTCTACGGCTTACTTTGAAGTCTAACTCATCATACATACCTCTTAGGGTAAGCCCCTTCTTCTATTATGCTTGGGCTGCAACTAATATTCATCAGGTTCTTCGTTCTGAGATACCTACAATCTCTCTCTCGCGTGCTCTCGCAAATTTATTTACACTATCGGAACAATGGCGCCGAATCCAAACCTCGCGATCCAGCCCCCAGCTGTTAGTCGTGGACGGACTCTCATGCGCCCTGATAGCGTGTATCTGGGCGAGAAATCGGACTTACAGCTTAAATACAACGCTGTGATGAGGCGAGTCACAGGCAGAAACGGTGCGAAAGAATCCCCTCCCCCTTCACCACCCCCTTTTACCTTTCCTCCGGGCTCTTCAGACACGCTCGCTTCACCCGAAAAAGAAGCGCAAGAAAGTGAAGGCCCAGAGATCGTGATAACTCCCACTGACGAAGATCCAGCCCGCCATAATCATAACCATTCTCATGAACTCGAAGACCAACCCGCACCTAAAGTGCCCAAAAGAAACCCCAAACGTAAAAGCGTATACTCAATCTCGACTCCCAGCTCGTACACCTCGCTCGCGTCTCTCAACCCCTACTCCCTCGACGCCGAGGATCTCGCTGCGCGACTTTCCGAGATCGACACCCATGACCGCGCACCCTCAGCCCTATCCTCACCTGAGGATGAAGATGGAGATGAAGGGGGAGAAGGAGAAGGAGAGGAAGACGTCGCAGCAGCAGATTCCCTCGCCACGCAGGCCCAGAATAGTTTCTACGCGCAGACGATGCAGAGACTTGCGCAGGACTTCGATGCTGCGCATAGGGCTATTCTGGCTGAGGAGAGTGCTGCGTTGAGGGTGTTGATGGATGCTGCGAGGGGGGAGTGATCGATCGATTAAATGCGACTTACGATACATATGCGCGCACGCAACGCACGATTTATTTCGATTCTCGCTTTTCTGCTCGTAATAATGCGGAAAGGGCGGTAGAGGTAAGTCCCATATGATGGCCCAGCGCAAAAGGGAGAGCCCTTCTTACATACATACCCACACTAGATTGCTATACATCCCACGATACATACTTAGTATTTAGAAGTTAGGCCCTTCTTTTGATTGGGATTGAACAGAATGGGTAGGCGTTTCATAGGCGCGATAGAGAAATCAATAAAAGTGACGTGCTATGATTAATAACGTATGTTGCTACTTTGAGCTGTGATGAACCGGCACAAATTCGGGAACGCTTGTAGAATGCTGAGTTATGGGCGAAATGTCGGCATAGTGTATTCTTGTAAACCAATCTCTTGTAATTACTAGTCATCCATTCGTAGATAGTATATAGGTAACCATCTTGATAATTCCATTGACACACAGAGTAGCCAATCAGGCGCCTCATTACATGTACTAATGCTTCTCTTCTACTTGTATCTCATGATGCAACTGAGGTATGCTCGAACATACTAAGCGGTAGTGCCGCTCTCGCTAAAATAAAACGCCGTGTCGATACCCTCTGGCTCATACCGTCCGCCGTCCCTCCTGCAAATCATAACTGTAGACCTCATGGGCCTAGGGTATATATACAGGTGACCCATGCCATTCCTCCTCGAAACAAATCCTATCAAATGATACGAAGGATGCCAACGCCGACCGCCCGGAATATGCTACATATTCAGTCATATGCCTTCTGCTTTCTATGCCTCATTGTCCATGGTGTTGTACACGATCTTTTGGTTCTGGCCCGCCAGGCTAACACGAGTGTCTAACATGAGGGATTGCAAGGAAGTCATACAGTCTTGCCACCGCAGTCAGGGATTTTGACGCCGTCTTTCAACTTCCGGTTCACGTCCAAGATACCCCACTGGTCCTCCCATTCCTTGCCGGGTGTATCGAAGCTGATCTTCCAAGGCTCGTCGAACATCTCGAACCAGAAATAGTTTGTTCCATTAGTGAGGGCCTGGCAGACCCAAGTATTTAGCAGGGTATTAAGTTCATCAACCCCAGCTACTGCCCCGTCTGTACAGGTGTCTGCCGCACCACAGTCAGTGCCACCTTTGGTTGGCCACCCGATCTCCGAGATGACGTTCTTTTCCGAGTCGGTCTTGAAAAAAGAACCAGCCTTGTTGTGCCAAAATGACCAGGTCCATGAGGACGCCACTTTGGAGTCTTGGCCAGCAAAGAACGGATGCACGTTGCCCATAATGTAGTCGCTGACTTCTGCCAAGCTTGCATCCCAATTATCACCTAAATCGCTGGTAGCGACTGGTAGGTCCCAATTGTGAGCGCTGAGGTTGGTGCGTACACTGTCTAACAGATCTCCCAGCTGCTGAGTTGTCATTTGCTTGCGAAACAAGATCTCATTGCCGATGATCAGGCCCTTGAAGGGCTTGTCGCCGTATTCATCGAGGATTTCCCACATACGACCAAGTTGGCGGGCGTTGGTTACGTTGTTATCGTCTTGCCAGACACCCAGCCAGATTTTGATGTCATCGTCCATCTTTAATTGCCTTATGGCGTGAATAGTCATTTCGGTCTGATTACAGTCCGTACCATACAGCCGTATTGTGTTCGTAAGCTGTGAGAGGATGGCGACGTCGCGGGTGACATTGTTTTGAGAAGGCGGATTCTTCAAGCAGTCGGGATACTGCACATTGATGGGGGTGTAGTCCACGCCAGGGAATACCTTGTGCAGGTTCGGGTTGTGTAGTAGAGCTTGAATCTCCTTCGAGTTGACATCGAGGTCTCCGTTCTGGGCCGTGTCGTCACTCGCCGACTGCCCGCTCGAGGAGGTGGAGTCCCCGGAGCCTCCTTTGTTGGCATACATTGATCCCAGCACGCCACCAACGACGGCGCCAGCGATCACCAGCACAACTACAATGATAATAATCCATGTCCACTTCTTTCTGCTGCTGTTTTGCTTCGTCATCCACTCTGATTTTTCTGTGCGCGCGCCGAGTTCGTATTCGCCAGCACCTCCTTGGTAAGCTGAAGTCGGGTTCTGCACCGGATCATAACTGATAGCACTGTTCCGATTCCTTCCCATGAGGCTGCCAAGGACGCCGCCTGCTCCTGCAGCGCCGGCAGCGCCGGCAGCGCCAGCGGCTGCAGGTGCGCCGCTTCTGCCCTGGCTACTCGAGTGGCCGAGGCTCATCACGCTGGCTCGGGCATTGCGTCCGTATTCAAGACCGTCGTCGCCGTCGTCGTCAATATCGTTAGGATTGACCTGGCCCAGCCTCGGGTCCATCCGTTGCCCGTAGGCCATCTGTGGATCACGGAAAGGATCACTATGAAAGCTATTGAGACTTCGGGTAGGCGTTGACCCGGAAGTCACTGGAGCCAGATTTGGTGACGAGCCATGAGCGTGTTGATACGGGTCGTGGCCACCTGGGCCGTGATAGGCCTGATCATGGCCGTAAGACTGTCCGTCGTCGAGAGGGTTATTTTGGGGTGGTCCCCGCTGATATGTTGGAGGATATGGCGCTTGCTGCTGGTGCATCTGAACAGCTCTCATAGCCTCGAGACCGCTCTCGCGAGCATGGCGTTCTGCAACGCTCATGGCGAGGCCGGGAATACCGCCGCTGGCGGCCTCGCTGAAGTTATCGGCACCGGGGGTGATGCTGTTCGGGAGGGCTTCGTGGCCCCAAGTGCGCTCTACCGGATCGAGGTGAGGCGGTGGTACGGGCTGTGTCCAAGCAGAGCGAGAGCCGCCCTGTGCGTTGCTGCCTGAGGTCCTATTCTGGCGCAGACGGGCAAAGGCGGAGTCGGGATGGGCACCGGGATGGGCTGGGTGTGGTGCGGGCTGCCGTGAACTGGGAGGGTGGTTGGTATTGGGCGGCAGCCTGTCGGTATCGTACTGCGGCTGAGACGCGGGATCGTACGGCGGGCGGCGGGTAGCAGAATGCTGATGTGAAGGGCGAGGAAGCGCGTTGTCGGCGCTGGCGTCGTGGTTGTGATCGTAGTTTGCTGAGGTGTCAAGAGGAGCGCGTTCGCCAGGGTCAGAGTCGACCGAGTAGCGAGGGCCCATGGTGTCTATGTCTCAAGTCTCGGTGGCTTTGCCGCTGGCGCTGGTATTTTGTGTGGGCCAGCGAGGGATAGACAAAGGGCAGCAAACAACGACGAGTAGAGCGAATGGGGCACCGTTCCAAAGCGTGCCCCAACCCTGTCGTCTTGGTATTCGATTAGGTATTCGATTTGGTTTGGCACCACGTCGGACAAATCAGAGTGCGGACCTCAAATAAAGCGTCTGATGGCTGTTGTGCCACCGCTCTGATACAGCCGTCCGAACTAACACACGAATACAGCGTAATATGCGTGGATGGCAGATTGAAATGAGCGTTGAGGCAGCCCCGTAATTCTGCCCGTATTGTACAACTCGTAACGGCCGAACGGATGGATCAGTCGCTAAGTGCGATCATCAATCAATGTCTCACCTGGGGTTGATGGCGACGCTCCAGTGGTCCCAAGACCTCGTCTTCATTACAGTGCAATACGCCGGGTTGGGGGCGGTCTTGGATGGGGATATAACTGTCAGTGTAGCGGTTCCTATCGCCCACTTCATTTGCAAGTTTGTAAACCTCGGAAAGCCAGCCCGAAGACAGATGAGATAGTTGAGGCTGTGCGTATCTAACGACAGAGTGAGATGGGGTGGACAGACATAGCCCACCGTCAATGTTCACTGTTGACTGATGAAACATGAAGTGGGTAAAGCTGGACGACGGATCAGGGCTGAGCTTGACCGTCCTTTTTAGATACGAGCACTAGTGGCAGCTAACATCTGCAGCATGGCCTAACAGCTGAGGCGGTTACGAGCCATGAGGCATCTGCAGAATGCAAGTGCGAAGTACGGAGTACTGTACATGTACTCAGCTAGTCCCGCTCCTCCTCACCTTGCGATTATACCTGCCCAAAACACTTGTAGCACATTGAGTAAATACGTATTATTTGGTAGAACCAATTTGGATGAGGAGGTTCTCGAACTTTGTACACAAATATAATTCAGATTGGAACAAACAAGTCGGCGTTGAACCAAGAGATACTCGCGACAGTGCCATCAGGTACAAAGCATGCAGGGTGCATCTGATTGGTAGGCATATGCTGGCATTGTATATCCACAGGGCAACAATAAAGACGGTGTGGCAGGGGTCACGCCTGCTGCAACTCGGAGTGCCCTGCTACAATCGCCCCATTTCAGCTTCTTAAAGCACCACTCTATGCGCAACTCATTGGTCGCATTTCGCCCAGCGCAATGAGTGCCAAATAGTCCGTTCCCTATCGGGCAACTCTCAGAGAAGACAGAGTGGTGTCTACAACGTTACGTTAGGTAAGCTACGTGGTGTAGGTAAGCAGCCCGTTGGTTTATGAGGATAATAGCGGGAACCTGTCGCTAAACCTTATTACGAAGTGATCTTTTAGACACAATAGTCTATAAGCATTTCGCAGCAAAAACCTCGTATTCTGCCTTGGTTTGCATCCCTGTTAGAACAATTGGTACAGCATTCGCTCGCCAACTACGGCGTAGCGTACGGGAGAAATATAATAACACCGGCATTCGTATTTTAAAAGGCTACCTATTAGTGTCTTTGTGCCCTTGAGTTTGAGGCAAAATATCGACTGACCAGCTTACGATCAGAGAGTTCGGAATACCTAATTGTAGCAAGCCTCCGCCAGCAGACAAAGCCACATGAAACCTCCAACAAGTCAGACAGTCCGAATAAGCACCACGTGAACTCGCAGTGACTTACCTGCATTATATTATATATTAAATC
This sequence comes from Nemania sp. FL0916, assembly GCA_022578715.1. Classification (NCBI taxonomy): domain Eukaryota; kingdom Fungi; phylum Ascomycota; class Sordariomycetes; order Xylariales; family Xylariaceae; genus Nemania; species Nemania sp. FL0916. The sequence goes on along the minus strand of MU390373.1, from coordinate 9,833 downwards.
AATACTACACCGTTCCACCGTAGTGAGAGTGTGCAACACATCAAATTAGACCCGCGTTACCGGTTCGTAGACAATTTGCCAAGACGCAAGTATGCGAGGCACTGATCCGGGGAAATAGGACCTGTGGAGCAGCCGTTGACAGCGGAGACGATCCCAAATCGGCTTGGCATCCATTTCCAGATCTGGTCAGCCTGGGCATTGGCTGGAAAATCAATACACAGGAAATTCTTAAGTATCTACACAGAATGTAAACTGTCGGTTTTGTAACGGCTTCCCGCACCTTCAAAGGCGAGGCTTGTGACGGTATTAATCCGCCTACGGAGTGATTACTCAGCAGCCGCTTGAAGCCGGTAAACTGGTTGAGCACAACACACGTGGTAATACGAAGTACAAGCTACCTTTATTCCGTCTTGGCAATACTGTTAGGGTGTACTGCCCTTGTCAATTAACTGTTCGCGCCCCACCCAAACTTGTTTGCACTACACACACAACCTTCGGGATTGTTAACAAAACCACCTTTTATATACAATCTTAATTAATCAACTTTCTAGCTCTTATTTATAGTTTAAAACGCGTTTTAAGTTATAAAAAGTTATTAATAACTTGATTATATTATTAACTTTATTATATATATTTTATTAATTTTATTATAAAGTTTTTAAAATAATTAAAATAACTTATATAATTAAATTATTATTTTCGTTTTTTTATTATAATATTAATAACTTAATTAAAACTTTTATAATTTAATTAAAATTTTTATTACTTTATTATAACTTTTATTATTTTATTATAATTTTTATTATTTTATTATAACTTTTATTATTTAATTTTCGACTTTTAAAATCGATTTTCAAAATTATTATAAAACTTTTTAATATAATTATTAAACGATTTATTATTTAAAAACGTATAAACTTATTAATAATAATTATTAATAAAAATTTAAATTAATATTAAAATTATTATTTAAATTAATTATAATATATAAATTATATAAAAATATTAAAAACGTTATAAAATTAATAATAAAAAAAGTTAATTTTTAAATTATTTTAATTATTTTAATATATTAAAATTATTTTTATAAATTTTTAATTATTTAATTAAAAAATTAAAAACAAAACCCGATTTTTATTTTAATAAAATATAATAGTTTTTAATTAAATATTATAACATATACGTTAATTTTATTACGATTTTTAAATATTTTAAAACGTATAATTAAATTAATAAAAAATTAAAAATTAAATTAATATAATAAAACTTTTTTAAACGATTTTTTTAATTATTTATTATTATAATATAAATTTTTAATATATTTATATTTATTAATAAATTAAAAATTAATTATAAAAATATAAATTATTAATATAAATAAATATTAAAAAAAAATACGTTTTTTATTTATAAAATTATTAAACGAAATTTACGATTTAATATTTTATTAATTATTATAATTAATAATATATTTAATAATATTATTTTTATATATTAAATTTTAATAAATATTTAAAGTTTTAAAAATTAATTTTAATATAAAATAATATTTTTAATAAACTTGTTTTTAAAACCCCGGTTTATATTAATAATAAATAACGTTAATTTTTATTATTTAAATTTTATACACGTATTAAAAATAAAATATAATATTAAATTATAATATTTATTTTTATAATTATTAAATTTTAATTTTATTAAAACTTTTTTTAATATATTTAAAATATATATACGTTATTATAACCAGTAATTAAATAATAATTTTATTAATAAAAAAAATTTAATTTTTTTTTAAATATTTACGTTTATAAAATTAATTTTTAAACTAATTAAATACGCGGATATTTTAAAATTATTAATATTAATAATAATTTTATTTAATAATTAAATTTATATATATCGAAAAATAATTTTTATATAATTAATATTTTAATAAATATAATATTATATTAGTTTTTTATATTTTATTATCGTTTTTATTATTTTTATTTTCGTTATAAAGTTTTATTAATAATATCGTATATAAAATTAAAATAATATATTAATAACACGTTATAATACGTTTATATTATATTATTTATTTAATTATTATAATAATAACGTTAATTATAAAATAATTAAAATTATTTAATATAATAATTATATAATTAAAATTATTAAACGTAATAATTATATAACCGGAATAATTAAACGTAATAATTATAACGACTTTTTATTTTTTAAATTATTAATATAAAAAATAAATAATAATAATAAATTATTAATTTTTAATTTATTTTTATAAATAATATTATTTAAATTAATTTTAAATTTTAAAAATTTAATAATAAAAATTTATAATAATTTATATATTTTTAAAAATATAAGTTTTTTATTAAATTAATTATTAAATAAATTTTTTACTTTATAAACCCTGATATTAAATTTTATAAATTCGCGTTTTAAAAAAAATATATATTTTTATTTATTTTAAATTATAATATAAACTACTTTAATATTTAATTATATAATTTAAAAGTTTTTATTAATATATATAATAATAATAAACTCCGTATAAATAAATCGATCGATTCATTTATATTAAAAATTAAAACAATTATAAAAAATATACGAAATAATTAATATATTAATTTTTTATTAAACGTATAATTATTAATAATAATAATAATAAAACTAGTTTCCGTAAATATATAATTATTAAATACGTAATTATTAAATAAATTATTTATATAAATTAATAAAACTAATAAAATTAATTATATAAAGTTTTAAAAATTAATTTATTAATATTATTTATTTATTTTTATTAACTTTAATAATTTATTAAAAAAATCGTTATTAAATATAATATTAAAATTATTTATATTAAAAAAAACAATATAATTATTATAATTATTACTGCGTTATTTTTTTAATAAACGTTAAATTATTAATTTAATAATAATTATAATATTATTAACTTTATTATTAAATTATTAAACAATTATTTTTTAATTTTATATAATTTTAAAACTTTTTTTATTAATAATTTATAACTGTTTAAATTATTCCGTGATTTTTTAAATAAATGTTTTAATAATTATTTTTTTTAAATATAACTTTTATTTAATTCCGTAAAAATTAATTAATAAAATAATAATATTATTTTTTAAAGTAATAAAAAACCGGTTTATTATTTTTATAATTACGGTATTATTTATTTAATTAATAAATTAAATAAGTTTTAAATTTTATTTATTTTATTTACGTTAAATATTTTTATTTATTATTTATTAATTATAATATTATAAATATTAAATCGTAACGTTATAATATAAATTACGATAAAGTTTACGAAAATTTATTAAAAATTAATTTTAAATTAAATAACGTTAGTTTATTAAAATTTAAAATTAAAATAAATGTTTTTTAATAATTATTAAAATTTATATAAATATTAAATATAAAATAAAATAATATTTAAATATCGAATAAATTAATTATAATTAATTTTTAATTTATTATAAAAAATAATAAATTCGTTATTAAAATAAAATAAAATTAATATTTATAACCGAATATTAAATTTTTTTTAAAAAACTTATAATAAATTTCGATTTTCGAAATTATAATAATTTAAAAATAATTTTAAGTTTGTATAAATATAACACGTATATAAATATACCCGATAATAAATCGTTAATATTATTAATAATTTTATTATTATTAAAACTATTTATAATAATTTAATTAAATAATAATATTATAATATAAAATAAATAAACTTATTTATAAATAATATTTAAACTTGTTTTTATTTTAACGCGTTATAAAATAAAAATATAATTATTATTAAAAATATTTTTTATATACGATTAAATATAATTATTAATTTTAATAAATAAAAAAATTTACTTATTGTTACGAACTAATAAAGAAAAGATTTATTAAGTAGGCTTAACGCGGGGTGCGACGGTTAGAAGAATCGAATAAATAATAAAATAAACGAATATATATATAAAAAGGTGTATAAACACGTGATCTAAAATCACGGTATTAAAAATAATCCGGAACTAAGATTATTTATAAAAAAGTGATCTTTAGTCGGGATTATTTAATTATTAATAAGTTAGTAATCTAAAGTTTACGTTTTAAAAAGTAATCGGAATTTTATTTATTTAAAAAAACGAAAAAAATAACTATATAATTTATACTGATTTTTTATATAATTAGTTATTCTTTTTTCGTTATTTAATTTAAACTTTAGTTAGTTTTTAAAATCTAATTATTAAAAAAAACTTTTTAACGATTTAATTTTTTATTGTTATATTGTTTTAATTTATTTAATATTTTATTTTAAATATAAACTAATTTTAACTTTTATTAAAACTTATTTGTATTTTATAAATACTTTTTTATAACGATCGTTATATTTTAAATAACTTTGTTTAAATATTAAATATTAAATAATAATAGAAATACCCGAATCGATATAATAATTTAACAAAATACGGCGTAATTAATTAATTAATTTTAAAAACGTATTAATGTTTTAAAAAAAGAAAAAAATATATATATTATTATTTATATTATTAATTACAAATAAATAAAACAAGTTATAAAAGTTGTACGATAAATTATAACAGTAGTTATTAATAAATTAATAAGTTCGATATATTAATTAATTAAACTAGAAAAGTTTAATAATAATAACAGGGAGATTCGAAAATTTTTAACAAAAATAAAAATATATTTTAAATATTACGAAAAAAACTTCTAAACTAGCTAAACTAATAATAAAAACGAGATCGAAAAAGTAACCGATTAAATAAAAAAAGTCTTTTACGCGGTAGAATATTTAAACGGACTAATATTTATATAATTCGAGTTAATTTTTAAAAATTATTTTAATAATACCGATAAAAAAAATTAAAAAAACGAGATTAAAAAGATTTTTAAAAACTACGAAATTTTCGAAATTAAATTTAAAAAAATATTCGGAAACCCGGAAAAAAAATAACAAACCAAATATAAACTTTTATCTATTAAATAAAAAAATTAATATTTAAATACGTTATCGAGTTTTAATAAATAATAATAAAAGCGGAATAAAATAACGATAATATTTTTATAACGTTATTTTATAACGGATTTAAAAAAAAGGTTTAAAACGAATTAATACGAAATAAAAAATTTAATAATTTTACAAAATATATTATTAAAATAATTAAAATTAATAATCGATTTTACGAATATAAAATATAAAAAAAAAATCGAAACAATTATATAATAAAAATTAAATTAAATATAAAAAAAAAAAATAACTAATATTTTATATAAAACCGAACTAAAATTTATAAAACTTAATATAATAAACAAATAAAAAAACATACGAAATAATTAATAAAATAATAAATTAAAAGATTTAAAAAATATTAAATATTATAATTACGAAAAGAAAAAATATTATACGAACTATTATCCCGAATTTAAACGTATTAAAAAAAAATATTTAAAAAAAAACAAATAATTAAAATAAATTAAAACGAATATTAAATTAATATTATATATTTAAATATAATAATATTAAAAATATTTAAAATTTTAAACGTATACGAAAATTACGAAACTTATAAATTAAAACAGTTTTATATCGAATATTTAATTATAATATATTTTTAAAAAACGATTTAATACGGATATATCTACGAATAAATAAATAATTATAAAATATATTTAAAATAAAAATACGAAATATATAAAAACGTTATACGATTTTGTTATTTATATTTATATATAATTAGATTTTAAAAAACAAAAAAAACAAGTTATATTTATAATTAAAACGGGGAATACAATAAACATTTTAAAACTACTAATTTATAATAATCGGATATTTTATTAATTAAAGATTAAAAAACCGTAACAGACGAAAATAACAACGAAAATATAAAAAATATTAATACTAATAGGTTAAAAAATTAACCCGAAAGCGAAAAATGCCCGGAATATAAAAACTACGAATATAAATAATATTTATATTAAAATTACGTAGAATAACTCGAAAACGCGGTAGTTAAAAATATTTAATAAAAATATATTCGATATAATACGAAAAAAAAAACGAATTTAAAAAACAAAAATTTAAAAATATAATATAAAAAAAACTACACGATATTAACGATAAAAAGATCGAATATATTTTAATTAAAATTTAACGATTAAATAATATTATAATTATTAAAACCGGTATTTTTATTTAAAATTATACGAAAATAATCGAACTTATAATATATAATTACGCGTACGATAATATTATAATAAAAAAAAATTTATAAAATTAAAATATTTAAAATATAATAAAGTTTTATAAATTAATTATTTAATATATCGATATAAACTATATTTTAAAAAAAAACTTTAAAACGAATAATTTTTATAATAAATTAATTAAAACACGATAATTAAACTATATTTATAAAATTAAATCGGATATTTAATAATTACGGAATAAAATTACGAATAAAAAAACGTTATATTTACCGAAAATTTAAAACGATTTTTCGAGTATATTTACTTAAATAAAAATATTAAAAATTATAAATTAATATATTATAAATAACACGTATAATAAAAATATAATTATTAGAAAATAAAAAAATCGATTAAATATATTCTAATATAAATAAAATTAATTAAAAAATTAACAGATTTAAACGAACTAAATTTAAAAACGTTTAAAAAAATATTAAACGAGTTATTTTTTAAAAAAATACTATATTAATATAATAAAAATAAATAATACGAAAACTAAGAATTAAAAAACAAAAAAAAATAATTATAAAATATTAACGATTTATTTAATTTATTAAAATATAATTAAACAAAATAAAATTATTAAAATTAATAATTAAAAAATAACTATTTATTAACTTATAATATAAAAAATATAAAATACGCGTAATAATTAATATTAACACGGTACGAAGTTATATTTTTTTACGAATCGTTAATTAAATAAATATATTGTTTTATATAAAAAACGTTTTATATATATTAAAAAGTTTCGATAGTAATCCGATAAAATATAACGATAAAATAATTAAAAAAAAAACTATAAAATTCCCGATTAATATTTAAAAATATATTAAAAAACTTACGTTCGATATTGTTAATATTATATAATATAATATAATTTTAAAAATACTTTAGTTATAAAAAAATAACTTATTAATAAACTAAAATATAAGCTAATTTTAATAAGTTTTATTAAAAAAAAATAACATTTTTATTAATCGTTTAAAAAATAAAACAAATAAATTTATATATACGTTAAAAAAAAACAATAATATTAAAAAAACTAAAAAAACAAAATTAATAAAATTTAAATTTTGTTTAATTATTTAAAAATTTAAACGTATATTTAATTTTCATTTAATACTAGAAAAATATAAAAAATTTAACGATTTATTCGTAAAAAAATACAAAATAATAACAAAATTACTAAAACATATAATTTACGATTACAAAATTAAATTATTATTAAAAGAACAACCGGGATTTTTTTTATTTTACCGATAAAATTTAGAACAATTAAAACTATTAAATAAATAGTTAAAAAAAAACTTAAAAAAAAGAACTATTATATTTTTTATATTACTAGTGCGATATTTTATTTTATAAATATTAAAAAAAACTAAAAAAAAACGGTAAATTTAAATAAAAGTTATATATAAATTATAAATATTTAAATTAAATTATAAAAAAAGATCGAAAACCGATTTTATAAATCGACGAATTACGCGATAAGTTATATAAAATAAAATAATATACAATATTTAACTTATTAAACGTTTATAATTAAATACGTATAATATAAAAATATAAATAAAAAATAATATTTAATATATTATATAAATTATACGAATGTTTAATTATATTATTTAAATTAATTAATATATTAATAACTTTTTAAAAAATAATTATTACAATATTATAAAAATTTATCGATAAATTCGTTATAATATATTTTAATAATATTTTAATTTATTTAAAAATATTAAAAAAATATAAAAAATATATTAAATAAGTTTTAATAATATTATAAAAAATAAATTTATTAATATATTTAAAAAAAAGTAAATTTTATAAATAAAAAGTTGATTTTTTAAAATTTATTATTATTTTAAAAAAAGTATAAATATAAAAATCCCGAATTAAAATAATAAAAAATTAACCGATATTTTAAAATATTAAAAATATTAAATCGTTTATAAGTTATATAAACTATATACGACTACTTATTAGAAAATTTAACGGAATCGCGGTATTTTTTACGGATTTTATAAAAAAAAATTAAAAGTTTCGATAAACCGAAATTAAATAAAAAATATTCGATAAAATTAAACAGAAAATATTTAACGAATTAATATTATAGTTACTGAACTTAGATCGAAAATATAAAATTAAAACAAACGTATACGACGAATTAATAAACGGATAATTTAATTAACGAGATAATAAATGTTACGATCCAGGGTCTGCTCCAGGCCTGCCCTATTAAGACAGGCGCCCGTATTTTAATTACTATTTACCCGGGTCTTCACTTGGGCCGAAAAATCACGTAATATAAATCCCCGGGATCTTTTAGATCTTTTAGATCTTTAGAATCTATAGAATTATTAAAAACTATAAAATCGCTAAAAGATTGTTAAAAACGTAATAAACGGAAAAAAACGTTTTTTATTTTTATATAATGTTACGATTTTTTTTTAACTAATTACTCGTTTTTGTTTTTTAACTATTAACTTATTTTTTTATTAAATAATATATTTTTTATTTAAAATTAATTATTTTTATTATATAGTAATAAAAAATGTTTTAAAAACTTTTTAACAGATATTTATTAAAAATCTTATTATTATTTATAAATTAAAACCTTGTGCGTTTTTTTATATTGTTATATAAAAAATCCGTTATATTTTAATAATTTTTTAATTAATAAAACTTAATACGAACAAACGGATATTAATATAAAAAAGTCTTAATAACGGAAAATTATAAAAAAAAAGATTTTAAAAAGTATATTTAAAAAATACTCTAGTTACGAAAAACTAACAGGCGGATGTTTTAAAAAACTTATTTACAAGTTATAAAACTTAAAACTAAAAAACAAAAAATAAAAAAATAAATAATAACAAGTGCTTTTATTATAAAATAATTATAAAAATAAATTAAAAATACGATTGTAATAACGGATCTAAATACTATATTTTTAGTTTTTAAACTTTAAATAAAATAACAATTATTTTTAAATAACGAGTTTATAAAAAAAGTTTTAAAAGATTTAAATAACAACGATTTTAATAACGATTTTAACAACGAAAACTTAAATAAAAAAAAATTTAAAAAAAAAAAAAAACTTTTTGTCGATTTTAATATATAAACTTATAAAAAATCGATTTAAAATTATAATATTTAAACAATTAAAAAATTAATACTATTATAACAAAATATAACAACTTTATTTAAATTAACAAATAAACAATTAAAACAAATATTACTACTAATAGTACGAATATTTAATATAAACATAATAAATATTAAAAGATTTAAACTTATATTTTTTAAAGTTTATAATAAAATTATAAATATTAAATCGTTTTTTACCTAAATACGTTTATATATAAGCTAATATGTTAGTATTATTAATACAAACGTTAAAAAGATTATAATAACGGCGTAATTTTTAATAGGAATAATATTAGAATAGTTTAAACTAATTTTAAAAAATTATTTAAAAAATATAAAAAACGAACGAAAACTAGAGATTAAAAGAATTTTCGTAATATATT